>CAUYPK010055266.1:0-11024 GCA_963574355.1 Loris lydekkerianus
ATGGATGGAGCTGGAACATATTCTTCTTAGTAAAGTATCTCAAGAATGGAAGAAAAAGTATCCAATATACTCAGCCCTACTATGAAACTAATTTATGGCTTTCACATGAAAGCTATAACCCAGTTATAACCCAAGAATAGGAGGATGGGGTAACGGGTGGGCAGGGAGGGAGGAGGTAGATCGAGGGAGGGTGGTGGGATTACACCTGTGGTGCATCTTACAAGGGTACATGTGAAACTTAGCAAATGTAGAATGTAAATGTCTTAACACAATAACTAAGAAAATGCCAGGAAGGCTATGTTAACCAGTGTGATGAAAATGTGTCAAACAGTCTATAAAACCAGTGTATGGTGCCCTATGTTCAATGTGCATGAAGTTCTTAAAACTTCCTAGGTCATCTTATCATTATTGCATCTTATCAGTATGCATTCGATAATGGTACCCATTAAGGTACACAGCTATGATTTAATAAAAAAAAAAAAATGGAAAAAAAATAACGATGGCACTGCTTTAGTGAGACGGCTCAATCTTGTCTCAGCTGCTCACTCTCTATATGAGTTATTCCTCAGAAACTCAGTTTTCTCATATGCAAAATGAAGAAAATCCTTGTACAAAGATCAGTAAGTTTTTAATTCATCTAGTATAGTTTTTGGCTAGCACTTGATTACCACGATTAGAGGCCAGAGGACGCAACACTAAATGTTTCCTACTTACTGATAAGGGCTAAGTCTGATACATAAAAAAATCCTTCTGTTATTTATTCTAAAAGTCTTGTTGACATTTGTGGTTATAGACTGGGACCAGAGAAACTAACACTTCCTGAGTTGCTACTTCAAGCTTTCCCGTGTATTTTTTAATTCCTCCAAACCTGAAAAATTAAGTGTTATTCTTTCTTCTCAGAGAACTTCAAAGAAGTTAAATGACCTTCTAAGCTTGCCCAGTAAATTCTAAGTCTATCCAACCTAAATCAGGAACCACACGCTAATTAGATTATAGACATGGGGATCAGAAATGTCTGCAGCCTCAAAATCTAGACAACTTGATGGAATGGTCACAGAAGTATTTGGAAATAAAGACTGAAGTAAGCCAGGCATGGTGGCTCACACCAGTAATCCTCGCTCTCAGGGAGGCCAAGGCAGGAGGATCTCTTGAGCTCAGGGGTTCCAGATCAGCCTGAACAAGAGCAAGACTATGTCAGAAGAGGGGCGTGGGGAGGAGAAGGAAGATAGTATAACCACCAAGCCTTTTTGCTGTGAAAATTTCCCCCAATCCTGTGTAGCCTGAGGAATCCACCATCCTGAATCCACCATCACAACTTCAAAAGCTGTGATTGAGATCGTTACCTCAGCTTTCTTTCACTCCAAGAGGTGGACAAGGTATTTTTGCCAACCATAATGGGAGAAAAGACGTCATGGAAGAAGAGAAAAGACCAGGGTCTCTTCATTTCTCTCCCAATCCAGATTAAAAAGAAAGTTAGCCATAAGAACTACCGTTATGTCCCATATTGGTGATTAGCCACAGTAATATGAGGAGATGTATTAGCAAAGTGGTTAAGAGCAGGGCTTCAAACACAGGCAGCCCTGGCTATGAATCCTGATTGTACTACTTATAGTGGAATGACTTAAATTCCTAAACCTTGGTGTCCTTATCTATAAGTGGGTATAAGGATACCATAAGGTTGTTGTAAAGATTTAAACAAAATAGCTGTGCAAGATATTCTTACTAGTGCCTGAAATTCAGTATGCATTCGATAAATGGTAAATATACTACCAATAACAATAATGATAAGATGACCTAGGAAGTTTTAAGAACTTCATGCACATTGACTCACTTCTAATTCCTGGCAACCCTACAAAACAGAGACTATTATCCCTGTTTTACAGATGAAACATAAAGGCACAGAGAGGTTGGGCACCTTGCCCCAGGTCACAGACTACTAAGCAGCAGAAGTAGAATGTGAACCCAGAGGTCTTCCTGCAGAGTCCCGCCAAGCCATACTGCTTCTCAATTCTCTAGTTGCCATTGTCGTTGTCAATACAACTAAATGGTACAAGATCAGGGGGGAGGGGTACAGCCGTGGGGGGGGGGGTGAGTGGGGGGGGTGAGCAGAGACAGATACAGGCAGGCAAAAAAAAAAAAAAAAACACCTTTAGTGGAAGCAAACACCCAGCCAAGCCTCACAGAGAGTTAAATCCTCTAAGGCTGAAAGACTTCTATCTGCCCACAATTAGATGGACGCTCTAAACAAGATGCAACAGGCTCCAAGCCCCAGGCAGACTATAAAACAGTCCCCAAGCATTGTAAGCAAATGCACAAGCTCGGGGCATCTGGTGCTAAGTATTATACTGGACACCTTAGGAAGTCTTCAAAGAAATAGAACTCGGAGCTTGAACCTTAGAAGGGAAACATGTCACCTACCAAGAAAAGTTGGTGCTCGGAGAAAACTTGTTGACAAAGGAGGGATGAAGCTACTCCTGGAGGCGCTGGGACAACAGGGACCAGAGAGAGCATCCAGGTGGGCACTTGGTGGGCTCTTCTGGAGCTGCCATCTCATTGGCTTAGCTGAAAAAACTTTAGATCACACTGTGCCCCCGGAAGGCAGCAGCTGCAGGATTGATTAGCCGTGACCTGTCCTGGGTCAATTTAATCAGCTGGTAAGAAATAAACTCAATTTCTGTCTTCCCTAAGAACATCACTGGGAAACACTAGGGTGAAAGGTTGGCTTAGAAATAGTGAGGGTTCTGGCCTTGGAATTTTTTGACAAGATGGATTCAGAAAAAATAAATTAATCTGTGCGGCGGGGTCAGTGTGGAATTGTGCAAGAATGCTGGCCTTCACTGCAGGAAGAGAAAGTGCCCCAGGAGGTTCCAACAAGGTCTTAGGGCTTCAGGAAATGCTGCATCTTGGCCTCTGCCCCTCCCCAGCCCCCTCGGCCACATCGTTAAAACAGAGCTTTGGGAAGGAGACCTCTCTGCTTTCTCTTCCCGGTTGCTTGGGACAGTGGACACTTGTTTACTTGCACAGAGAAATTTTGGTCTTAGTTTCATGCAGAAAGAATTAAGATTGAAAATACTTTCTTTCAGCAGAACTGAATCCAGATGCATCCTTGGAAATTCTTAAATTCGGCTCAGAGAAAGTGGATTAACATTCTATTTGATTCAAGCAAGAAAATTAAGACCAATAATAATAATAGTTTAGAATTCAAGAACTAGCCCCCTTCTCTTTTCGAGATAATCAAGAAACACCCTAGGAAATTTTGGAAATGTTAATATCTTACCAATATATTTTACTAAATCATAATTATATTTTTTCTCTCTTTTTTTTTTTTTTTTTTACTTTATCGCCCTCAGTAGAGTGCTGTAGCATCACAGCTCACAGCAACCTCCAACTGCTAGGCTTAGGCAATTCTCTTGCCTCAGCCTCCTGAGTAGCTAGGACTATAGACTCCCACCACAATACCTGGCTATTGTTTTGTTGCAGTTTGGCCAGGGCTGGGTTCAAACCCACTACCCTCGGTATATGGGGCCAGCGCCCTACCCACTGATCCACAGGCGCCACCCTCAATCGTAATTATATTTTCATTCATTTCTTACTGGGTTCCTTATATTCAAACCTGTCACCAAAAAATAGGAGTTTAGGAAAGTCATATCAGCTGCTTGCTCTGGAATCAAGATATCCTCAGAACCATTACTAGGCCCGACAGCCTCTGGAGTCTGTATGAGGTCTGAGAATTAAGTTTGTGAACTTGTCCTAGAAAAGTGCTACATACCTTATTACTAAATATCATTACAGTCACCTTCAGGGTACTCCCCTTGGGAAGCTATCCACTGATACCTGTGTCTCATCCACCCTTCAGAGCAATTTGGAACTCTTTTTCTGGAATGACCATCAAAGCTGTCATCGTATGAAAGTCTGACATTCAAGTTCATGAACTCATCCTAGAAAAAGTGCTACATGCCTCATTGCTGAATCTCACCATGGTCACCTTTGAAGTATTCTCCTTGGCCATCTGGTGACTGTAATGATATTCAGCAGTGAGGTATGTAGCGCTTTTCCTAAGATGAGTTCACAAACTTAACTGACCTCATATTTAGGATATTCACATTTCCTAAAGCAAAAATCAGAACCAGAGCCTGACAGCAGGACAGAAAAGTAAAGCAGTGCATAATTTTCCTATCAGTGAGGTCTTTTCCCTGGAACCTATCGTAGAGACCAGAGATAGCAGAGTAGAGAAAGGCAGCCCAGCAAGGGAAATGAAGAATATTGTAAGCTAAGGCCCTGGAAAAGTGAACTAATTTCCCTTGGAGGATCTATTTGTGTGTGAAAACAAGTATAAGCCCTAGAATGTGTCTGAATTACTAACTTCATGGAATTTTTTTTTTCCCAAGACAGGGTCTCACTCTGTTGCCTTGAGTGGAGCACCGTGGTGTCATAGCTCACAGCAACCTCAAACTCTGGGCTCAAGAGATCCTATTGCCTCAGCCTCCAAGAGCTGGGACTACAGGCTCCTGCCATAACACCTGGCTAATTTTTCTATTTCTAGTAGAGATAGGCTCTCTCTCTTGCTCAGGCTGGTCTTGAACACGTGAGCTCAAAAGCAATCCACCTGTCTCAGCCTCCCAGAGTGCTAGGATTATTGTCATGAACCACGGCACCCAGTGGGGAGTTCATTTATTTTTGTTGCTGAACAGTAGAATATTTCATGGCATGGAGGTACCAGGGTTTGTATAACCATTAACCAGCTGAAGAACATTTGGGTTGTTTCCAATCTGGGGCATGCTGTAGTTTGGATATTTGATCCTCCAAGCCTCATGCTGCAATTTGATCCCCAGTGTTGGAGGTGAGGCCTGATTAGAGGTATTTGGGTCATGGGGGTGGATTCCTAGTGAATGGCTTGGTGCCATCCTAGCAGTAATGAGTGAGCTCCATCAGTTCCACGAGAGCTGATTATTTTAAAGAGACTGGCTTCCCCTCCTCTCTCTCCTGCTCCTTCTCTCATCATGAGACACACCTGCTCCCCTTTTGTCTTCCCCCGTGAGTAAAAGCTTCCTGAGGGCCTCACCAGCTGCAGATGCTGGCACCATGCATCTTGTACAACCTACAGAACTGTGAGCCAAATGAACCTCCTTTCCTTATAAATGACCCAGCCTCAGGTGTCCTTCAAAGCAACACAAATGGACTAAGGGCAGTCAGGAATCAAGCTGTTTAAACATTTGCCTAAATGTTTCTGTGTGAACATTAAGTTTTTACTTCACTTGGGTAAATATCCAGAGGTGTGACTATATAGTGGTGCGGTAAATATTAAGAATCACTTTATAAGGAAGCTTAGAACTGTTAGTGGCTGTACTGTTTTTCATTCCCTCAGCAATGTAGAAGGGAGAACGTTCCAGTTGCTTTTCACCCTCACCAGCAATCAGTACTGTCATGATTTTTTTGTTTAGTTTTGTTTTCTAATTTTAGGCATTCTAAGTAGGCGCGTAGCTGTAACTCCCTGTAGTTTTGTTTGTTTGTTGTTTTGCAGTTTTTGGCCGGGGCCGGGTTTGAACCTGCCACCTCCGGCATATGGGGCCAGCGCCCTACTCCATTGAGCCACAGGCACTGCCCACTCCCTGTAGTATTTTTTTTTTTTTAATTAAATCATAGCTGTGTACATTAATGTAATCATGGGGCACCATACACTAGTTTCATAGACCATTTGACACATTTTCATCACACTGGTTAAAATAGCATTTTCTTAGTTATTATGCTAAGACACATTCCACATTTACTAAGTTTCACATATACCCTTGTAAGATGCACCGCAGGTGTAATCCCACCAATCCCCCTCCTTCTACCCTCGTCCCTCCTCCCTCCCCTCCCCTTCCCCCTTCCCCCTATTCTTAGGTTGTAACTGGATTATAGCTTTCATGTGAAAGCCATAAATTAATTTCATAGTAGGGCTGAGTACATTGGATATTTTTTCTTCCATTCTTGGGATACTTTACTAAGAACAGTATGTTCCAGCTCCATCCATGTAAACATCACTCCCTGTAGTTTTAATCAGCATTTCCCTAATGATTAATGACGATGAGCACTTTTCAATTGCCCATTTGTCAGTCATATGTCTTCTTTGTTGAAATGTATGTTCCGATCTTTTGCCTGTTTTTTAAATTCCTTTGTTTCCTTCTCGTTGAATTTCGAGACTCTTGCATGTTCTAGATACCAGTTCTTAATCAGACGTGTGATTTGCAAATACTTTCCCCAGATAGTGGCTTGTCTTTTCATGTTCTTAGCTGTGTTCAACAAGGATCTTTTTACTTGAAACATATACTAAGTTATGACACAGGGTGAACAATTATATCATATAAGGGCCTGTAGTTTGAGTTTGCTCTACCAAGTTCAAGGCCGAAACCAGAAGTGCTGGTCAATGCAATGGCCGTGGCAAGTTGTTCTCCTTTGGAGGCACCATCTGCTCCCATTATATGCTCCCTGGTACATAGTGGGCGTTCACTAAAGCCTTATTGAATGAATGATTGATCACACCTAGGAGCAGCTGGAGATGGGCAACGGGATATACAGAGGGAGACAAAGGCAGAGTCTAGAAGTTAACTACCAGACTAACAATTTCAAACTTTATCCTGAAGACAGTTGGAAGGCCCTGAAGGGTTTCAAACAAGGAAGTAATGGAATAAAATGGACACTTTTTGAAAGATCATACTGGAAGTAACCTAGAAAATGGCTGGGAAGAGGAGTGACCCTGGCAGTGAGACGAGAGAGGAGACCCATGACAGTTTGCAAGCAAGAGGTAACGAATGGCTAAAACCGAAATATAGTGGCAAGAAAGCAAGGGACAGATACAAGAGCTCTGCATGAGTCCACAGGATGTCATTTTGTCCCAACATCAACTTAAAAACCTCTGGCAAGTCCCATCATGAATTTAAAAACCTCTGGCAAGTACATGCGATTTCAAGAAGGAACAAAGCAATTGGGGGGGAAACAGGGTGTACCGTAAAATGCTTCCTCCCAGCCCCCATGCAAACCCACACCTCTTCCTGATCATCCCCCATAGACGTCACAACCGAGTCTCTTTTCTGAATGTGTCCACCTGCTCACCCCCCTTTTATGCCTTGTCAGCTTGTGTGTGAATACAATCACAATTTACCTTGAGTCAGAAGCCCAAGTACATTCCACTAAGAAAATTATAGTACTGAAATTAAGTCGATAATTTAATGGTACATTTATGATAGATTCAACATGAATGTATAAAACAAGCAGTCCCTTCTTTTTATGCTGCCCAATCAGATCCTAGAAGTCATTTCTCCCTGCCATTATCTGCTCACTCAGAAATTGTCCACATGCACACAGCTTGGGGCTCAGGACAGGCACCCTGGAATCTTGCCTGACCCACCTCTGCCTCCAGTAGACTCTCCAAGAAACAAAAGAAAGTGCCCAGAAGTGGATGTTGCCCGTATAACACAGTGTGATAGCAAAGCAGGAAATCTTTAGGGAGGTATAGTATATTCCCTTCCTTGAAGACAAGGCCTTTGGTACTAGTCTTTTTTCTGTCACCTTTTGTTGGCAGCCCTGGTTCCCTCTCAGGACTACTGAACAACAGGGGGGAAGTTCTCTTAGGCTTTGCTCTTCACTGACTCTGAAAAGTTACTTAATCCCTCTGGCCCCAGTGTCCTCAATTTAAAGATGAGCTTGGACTAAACCTAGATTGTCTTTAAGGCTCCTGGTTAAACAAGAATCTGCTTACTTCGAAGAAAGCATCCTAATTTATAACCACTGATTTTAGAGATTAGGGCAATAAATGTCTTTCTAAAGATTTAAAAGAGTGAATGTTCGTTTATTGTGCCAGTGGGGCAAATCCATACTTTTGTTGATCCATTTACAACTCATTATCCAGAACAAAGAAAAAAAAATCTGTTACCTGTTAACAAAAAGTCACCTTTTAAAAAGAAATATCCACACTTGTATATTTCTATGTCAGTCACAGCTAAACTTTTTGCTACCTAAAAGCCAAACAAAAGAACTCTAGTAACCTATCATGCCACCTCTGTCATTTACTTAATGAAATTTCCAAAATTCTCTCTAAAAGAAATTTACACACACACACACAGACACACACACGCTCAAACTTTTTAGAACTCAGAGTGATATGAACTATGTCTCTCTTTTCCTCACAATAATCTCCAATAAAAAATTATTGAATGTATTAAATTTCCAGATTTTAGAGATGTAATTTTGAGAGAAATGATCATTAGAACAAAATCCCATTACAACAAATCAGATATAGTTAGTCATGCATGTAAGTGTCAATGTACAGAGACATACAAATAAAGTTATGTAATAAGGTATCACCAGTCCTCAGCGGGTAAAATCCTAAACTTCAACATTCATTTGCACTTTAAATGACATGTAAGAAAACTTTCATAGTTATCTGTGTCATATGGAGACATGAGACATTAAATTTCTTTATCTAGTCAAAGCCGTTTATATTTTTTCTTTCATGATTTTGGGGTTTCCAAAATTTCTTTTAAGAAAGTTTCCAACTCAGAAATTATATAATCTACTAAATCTTCTCCTAACATTTTAGTTTTTGACATTTAAGTCTTATTATATCTGGAGTTATAAGAAAGAATAATAATCTTTGTTCCCATGTGCAAATTATTAGTTACGCCACCATTGTTTATTAAACAAATCACCTTTTTCCCACAGAATTGAAATATTATTTTTATGATATGTCAAGTTGCTATACATTCTTTGAACTGTTTCTGAACTAGCATATCTGTAAGTAAGAGAGTGGATAAATAAATTATGGAACATCCATTATCACGGAATATGATTTACCTATGAAAAAGAGTAAATTGGGAGGTGCCTGTGGCTCAGTGGGTAAGGCACCAGCCCCATATACTGAGGGTGGTGGGTTCAAACTCAGCCCTGGCCAAAACTGCAACAACAATAAAAAACTAACACAGTTTAATATTTAAAAAAGAAGAAGAAAAAGAGTAAATTAATTTATAAATATCTGTCTGGATGGGTATGAATGCTCTGCTTTCTATTTTTTTTATTGCAGTTGTCATAGTTCTTTTTTTTAGCAGGCCCAGGCTGGGTTCAAACCCATCTGCCTTGGTGTATGTGGCTAGTGCCCTAAACACTCAGCTACAGGTGCTGAGCCCTTTCTATTTATTTGTTGATTGATTGATTGATTGAGCTTGATCTGTTGCCCAGCTGGACTGTGTTAGTGCAATTGTAACTCACTGAAACCTCAAACTCCTAGGCTTAAGGGATCCTTCTGCCTTTAGCCTCCTGAGTAGCCAGGACTACAGGCACATGCTACTATACCAAATTAATTTTTTTTTCATGTTTTTAGGACGGGGGGGTCTCATTATGTTGCCTAGGCTGGTCCCGAACCCCTGGCCTCAAGCGATCCTGCTGTATGTGTCTCCCAAAGTGCTGGGGTTCCAAACATGTGCCACCATCCCCTGCCTGTTTTCTTTTTTAAAACAGCTGTGGGGGCTTGGCGCCCATAGCACAGTGGTTAGGGCACCGGCCACATAGACCGGGGCTGGCGGGTTCGAACCCAGCCTCAGCCTGCTCAACAACAATAACAACTACAACAAAAAATAGCCAGGCATTGTGGTGGGTGCTTGTAGTCCCAGCTACTTGGGAGGCTGAGTCAAGAGAATTACGTAAGCCCAAGACCTAGAGGTTGCCATGAGCTGTGATGCCACGGCCCTCTACCCAGGGCAACATGATAAGACTCTGTGTCCAAAAAAAAAAACAGCTTGTGGAGTAATGATTTGAAAGACAGAAACTTCTATAAGTGTGCATACTTCTGAGGAAAATGTTTATATCAATTATCTCAGAGATTGATGGTGGGGAGAATAAGAATACTTATAGACCTTTAAATTACTTAATTTTTTTGAAATAAACAAATATGAACTTTTAAAATGTAAAAATCCAATAACAATAATTTTTACATTAAAATGTAAAAATCCAATAACAAAAATCCAATAATTTGTTCAAAATCCTTATTTGTGGGCGGTGCCTGTGGCTCAAAGGAGTAGGGCGCTGGCCCCATATGCCAGAGGTGGTGGGTTCAAACCCAGCCCCAGCCAAAAACTGCAAAAAAAATAAATAAATCCTTATTTGTCTGTGTGTCAGAGACTTTGTTACTTGCATCACTAAAATTAAGCAGAAGCATAAAATTCAGAGGTCATAAGTGAAAAATAGGAGACATATTTAGGCCAGATCCAGTGGCTCACATCTGTAGTCCCAGCACTTTGGGAGACTGAGGCAGGAGGATTACTTGAGCCCAGAAGTTCAAGGCTACAGTAAGCTATCATTATGCCTGTGCACTCCAGCCTAGGCAATAGAGAGTTCTTTAAAAAGACCCCCAAAATGACATATTTAGAGCTATGTCATTTTCTGTTTATATTCTTAAAAATTAAGAATGCTGTTTAGCAAAGAAATAATCATAAAGTTGTAAAGGCAAATCGTTGAGAGAAAATATGCAGGATCTATAAGAATATTTCTCACATACAAAGAGATTTTATAAATCAATAACAAAAAACACAAATAAATGAATGATTACATAGGCAAAGGCAGGCCAGGTGCAGTGACTCATGCCTGTAATCCTAGCACTCTGGGAGGCCGAGGAGAGTGGATTGCTTAAGCTGAAAAGTTCAAGACCAGCCTGAGCAAGAGGGAGACCCATCTCTTAAAAATAGCCTGTAGCCCCAGTTACTGAGGAGGCTGAGGTAGGAAGATCACTTGAGCTCAAGAGTTTGAAGTTGCTGTGAGCTATGATGCCACTCTACTGAAGGTGACAAAGTAAGAGTATGTCTCAGGAAAAAAAAAAAAATTACTGCCCACATAACAAAATCCCAAAACCAGAGATGTTGGCATAGATGTGGAGAAAAGGGCACACTTCTACACTGCTGGTGGGAATGCACACTAATACGTTCCTTCTGGAAGGATGTTTGGAGAATACTTAGAGACCTAAAAATAGACCTGCCATTCGATCCTATAATTCCTTT
>CAUYPK010055267.1:0-57113 GCA_963574355.1 Loris lydekkerianus
TCAAGAAAACAAAAACTATCTCAGGGGGCAGTGCCCAAAGCTCAGTGAGTAGGGCACCAACCACATACACGGAGGCTGGCGGGTTTGAGCCTGGCGCGGGCCAGCTAAAAAAACAACAATGACAACTGCAACAACAAAAAAAATAGCTGGGTGTTGTGGTGGCCACCTGTAGTTCCAGCTAGTTGGGAGGCTGAGGCAAGAGAATCACTTAAGCCCAAGAGTTTGAGGTTGCTGTGAGCTGTGATGCCACGGCTCTCTACCCAGGGTGACAGCTTGAGACTCTGTCCCCAAAAAAACAACAAAAAAAAGTTGATTGGAAAAGTCTTTTTTAAAGCCTTAAATAAGAAATTATAAATATAGAGGTATTTGGTGTCTCTACAGAAGGGAAGTTAGAAAGATCAGGTAATGTACATCATTATTTGTAGAATTGTGAGATTGGTCTCAGCTACTTTTAGAACTGCTCTTGGGTACTCAGTAGGGGGAAAGTACTTTTGTATATTTTAAAATTTGTCACCAACTCAAGGATATATTCAATTAAGGTGTCATGCCTCATCTGAAGTGGAAAAACAAAGGTGAAAAGTCTAGTGAAACGATAGCATTTAACAACTAATAAATGCAGTGTTTCTGCAAGATTGGGTGTAATTACCCAGACTGAACATGCTCAGCTTCAGAATCATAGTCAACCTCTAATTATCTGTTCTCAATCCCAAAATGCATATATTGTATCTGAGCTTTTAGGGTTAGGAGTCAAAAGGAAATTCAGCAGCTTGTTTTATTTGCACTTTAGTTTTTGGTGTATTTCATAAGACTTTTGAGAGAAAAATAATCTGTAACATAAGAAAGACTACTAACTTAGCTAGCATAGGATTAAACATAAAAATATATACTTTACAGATACACACACACACACATATGTATACAAGTATATGGCAGTTTAACTCACCAACTATGTGGACTTCAATGATGTCTGCAAATGGGATTTTTTAAAATAACATTGTAATGCAACACTTCTCATCTTCATCCTACTTACAAAAAAAGCCAATTCCTATACAAACCTGGTGCCTTAAAAATATGGAACAGGAAGAACCAGATCCTCCACTCTGGCCCACCCATGGGTATCAGATACTGAAAGAGAAAGACATAAAGGAGAAATTAAATTATGGTATGAATGCAATCCTTTTGGCATTTTCTTCAAAGACTGCAGTAAAGATTTATATTGCTGTTCAATCATTGTAGACATCACACTCATATTTCAGTGATTGCAGTTATGAGCCAAGACATTGGTAACCTGACTTCATAAGAATATTGCAACATTTTGAAGTTTCATTAACTTTTGTCAATGTGCATGTTTAATAATAGTATATCTCTAAGGAAGGTCCATCATCTTTTATTACCTTAAATTCGTGGTCTCCAAGTCTACTTGTTTGTGTCATGCTGGGAACCTTGTTGCTGTGCGCTACAAACATGACTGGGGGGAAGTGAGCCTGAGTTTAGCTCCCCAAGTCCCGGGGCTCTGCATAAAACTTGTGCTCTCCCCCATCCCCTCCAAGAAACAGTTTTTGTGTGTTGATTGTATATCTTATAACTTCCGGAATTTGTTTTTCAGTTCCCATAGTTTTTTTGTTCAATCTGTAGGTTTCTCTCTCTATAAGATCATATCATCTGCAAACAGTTATCACCTAATTTCTTCCTTTTCAACTTCAATACCCTTATTTCGTTCTCTTGTCTCATGGCTCTAGTTAGAACTTCTAATATTGTGATTGAAGTCTTTGATCTCTGCAGCCATTTCAGCACTAGGGATGGCCCATGCCTAGTTCTGCCTCGGTTGGCTTGGATAAGATGGAGGGTTCCATCACTCTCCATGCAGGGCTACTGGAGTGGAAGGAAAATGACATGGGTGTTTTTTCATTGACACCATGAGTTAGAACTTTATCATGTCACACCTGAAGCTGGTCTAGTGTCACCCAAGCTTGTTGCCGCTGCCTCCTGGCTGCCTCTGGCATTTATCCAAAAGCACCAGGGTTCCCTGATCAGCAGGTGGTGAGTACTGCCAGGACTGGGTCTTTTCCTTCAGGACGACAGGTTGCCTTCCTACCTACAGTGGGTCTCAAAATGCTGTCCAAGATGTAAGACCTACTAGAATCGGCAGCTTCAGGAGTCTCCCAATACTTTATTTTTCATGGTTGAGCTGGTACCCAAGCTGCAAGACAATGTTCATTAACTTTTCCTTTTCCTTCCCCCAAGTGGAAGAAGATTCCCCTTGAGCTTCACTGAGTGGAGTCAGTGGAAGGGTGACACAGGCCCTCACTTGCCTGCCACTGCTGGTGTCTTCTCCCTCACATGCACCCCATTCCACTGCCTAAAAGTCTGGACAGCCGTAGGCCTTGCCCAGGTAGTGCAGACTCTGTGGCCTGCCTTTCAATGTTATCCTGGGCCCCCAGGTACGTTTATAATCCAGTGATAGACTTAGCTGGAACTCAGCTTTCCACCACAGAAGGGAAGGAGTTCCCTATGGTGGGGCTGGTCTAAATGCTCCCTTTATAGGCACCCGCAGAATTCTGCCCTGTCCTATGTTCCCACATGACAGGTTGGCTCTAACTTCTGATGCAAAGTCCCACAATCACTTCACTGTCCCTCCCCTGGGCACATGGTTTCTCTCTCCGCTCGGTGCTCAGTGTTGGTGTAGCGCTGCTGCCAGGGAATGCAGAAGGGGTCGTGTAGGCGCCCTCGTGGGCGCCGCTCTCCTTGACACAATGTTAAAACTAGGTACTGGGATTGCTCACCTGATTTTCTGGGTCTTCTGTGGTGCTTTATAGACAGTTGTTTAACTTGTTGTTCCTGTATAGAAACAGTCATTGGAGGGCTCTAGTCTGTCATCTAACTCCACTCAGCCCTCCACATTGTTTCATACTAGCAAAGAAACCTGCTAGGAATTGGAGAATTTCATCTACTTAGATTTGTCTAGAAATCTTATACTTTTCAAAGCAAAGCAACTGCTATTAAGCGATTTTCCACGTGGATATTTGGTCTGTAGCCAGAGTTGCAGGTTTCCCTTGGTCTTTCATTCTCTCTGTCTTCTTTGGTTACAGAAGAGAAACTTAAGTCAGTGTGCCAGAACACGGAGTGGACCAAAATCTTGACTGTACCTGCTGAGGTCTTCAAAGGATTAGGAGGAGTGAACGCAATCAGGAGATGTAGCTGTAGGAACGGAGGGCGGAAGGTGGTTTAGGCACACAGGTTCACTACTAGACGCGGCACTGACTGTGTCAGTTACGGTTAGGTTCAATAGTAAATGACAAAAACTTCACTCACAAAACAGATGTTTATTTCTCTCTTAAATAGGGTCCAAGAACAAGCAGTCCAGAGGAGTTATAACACTCAACACATCAAAATTGAAGTGTTCTCCTTTCTGTTCCTGTGCCATCTGTGAACTCCATTCCCCAGTTCACAGCTGTTCCTGCTCCACCTACACACATTCCAGCCAACAGGAAGAAGAAATGGGAAGACAGGCTGGTCTCCTTCCTTTAAAGGCACTTTGGAAAGGTGTATATGCTATTTCTGCTGATATTCCACTAGGTGCTTAGTCTTATGCCACCAAACGGTAGGGAATTCCGAGGAATAATCTTACTCAATGTGACTATGATTCAGCCTATAATTGGACATTCTATTACCATGGAAGATGAAGGGAATGGATGCTCGGGGACAACCAGCAACCTGTGACCAGGCACCAAAGCTGCAGATCAGAGTGTAAATGGGGCGTGGGAGAATGAAAACTCTCCTTCCACTGGTGAAAGCTGCAAAGGAGGGGATTTTCTCAAGGCAAAGCCCATGTTCAGCTAATCTTCAGGAAGGATCAGTTAGCTAATTGAGGGTGAGCATAAATCTTATTAAGAACAGAGTTTTTTCAAAGAGCACCCTTGAAATTTTGAGAAGCCAGGACAAAGAGTAGTGGGTAAAACTAAAGAGAAAGCAGATGATCTCAGTGACTTCTATCTTTATTACCAGCTTGGAAAAGTCAGGGTCATGTTTGGGTTAGCTGATAAAAAGAATCAACTTATCCTCAGCTCATCAGGACTTGGCTGCAACTTAGAATGGCGCAGAGAATGGGTGTGCATGTGCACATTTGACAGTGATTCTGCAGAGCAGAGCTGCTTGAAGGGGAGGAATGGGCCAAGGTCAGGCAGCTGGGTCAGCCCCACTTATGAGAGGCATTCAGGAAATTTTAATGAAATTAACAGTTTCCAACAGAATCTAGTACTTAATTCTCAAATGTGTGGATAGAGAAAGGAGATTAGTTTATCACATTTCCTGGGAGCAACAATACCCCGTAATAAGACAAGAAAGAAGTAGCATTTGGTGTGCATACCGCACCTGTGACGGTGACGTGTTAACCCAGCTAGACTGGATTACTCGGGGGCTGCAAGGTGGCTAACAATTTGCTTCCTCTTTTTACACATATTGTGTAAATAGTTTTAAATATTTATTGAGAGACAAAATTAAAGGTCTGTGTCAGTAGGAGAAAATGAGGGCTCCTAGTGGAAGGAATCAAACTCTACTTCTGTCGCCCTGCCCTGCTCTTTGGCAAACCTGGACCTTCCACTGGGGAACAATGAAGTCCTACAGTTAAAGAAACTATGTACCCGAGAATGCAATTTGTTAGTCATCTACATATTATCAACTTGAACATAGTCACTGAGGTCTCCCAGCCTATCCCGTGGACATACAGAAGAGTCCCTTCCTAACAGAATGCAATGATCTCCCTAACAAGGTATCAGGAAGATGCACTTTCCTTTCCTGTCCCAATGAGTTTCCAGTGGTGGCCACACATCCCAGTAGACTGGCGACTCAGTGCTTGCCCCATAGGCAGACTCTTGATTTGTCTCTGTATTTAGATCTCAACCCAGGTCCTAAAACACAAAGAAGAAAAATACATGGCTCCTGTCCTCAGAGAGTTCACAAGTACCCCAAAATAAACTTTGAGACTGCTTTTCCACCATGAAAAGGAAGCAATACACAAATTTCCTTCTTTTGTCTTTTTTGTGAATAACCTGAAATTGTCTACACTCTAAAAACGGTTGTTAAGTTTATGCTTTAAGATACTATTTATAGTCATCGTGCTAGATTTGATAAGGATCAACTCCATTATTTCTAATGATCAGCTCATCTTCATTTAGGCTGAGTACATTTTTCTCCATATTTCCATACAGCACACTTTGCTGCTCCCAAAAGAAAGGATTCGATTTTTCTCTTCAGAATATTCTTTTTAGGTTTTGTACTAACTTTCCTGATTTTTGACCTTCCCCTTAGGGTCCCATGAAGTTTGTATCTTATAAGGTCACTTATAAATCTCCGCAGACAGCAGAGAGAAATTTTCTTATTTGGCAACAAATCTTTTCAACATTACCAAAAATGATATTAGCAACAATCTTCCAGAAAACACCGTATCTCTCTGAAAGGTAACACTTGTAGAATTTAGATCCAGCAAAGTCTTGCCGAATACTCAAAAGCGACTTTCCTAGAATGAATTCATTTATTTCTAAAAGTGTGAAACAGAAATAAGACCATCTCTAACCTACTTGATGATGGAGAAAAAAGTCTGGCTTATAGTTATAATGACTTGGAACTAATTCTGTTTCTTTGTTTCTAGTTTGCCATATCCAGTCTAATTGTTAGGGTATGTGTACCCTTCTGCACACACTGTTTGCTTTGAATAAGATCTGAGTGGGAAAGACTCTCAGTTCACAGCCTATGGAACCTATTTGCATCTCCAAGGAAAGAGCTGTTTACCACTCTGTTGTCATTTGTTCTGAACCCAACACAGAAGTGAATTCCCATCAATATTCATAGTCCTTGTAGCCTCCAAAGGCTCCCTGTGTGATTGTGCTCTGTTTAGCTCTAAATCTGTATTCCCATATAGATTTAAATAAGAGAGCTAGGGAAATTTTGAAGTCTTTTGTTCTCAGTCACAGTAATATTTAAATAGTCCGCTGGGTGTGCAAGTATTGCCAATTCCTTTATTGCTTTGTTATCATCTACCACAAAAAGATTCACCTCAGGGAAACATAAGCCTTTTTTGTTTATTTTTTTAATTTCCTATTCTGAAAAATCTCTACTCTCCCTTACTAGGTTAGTTATAAATCAATTTTGTTTTTTTATATGCACAGGAGATTGGGCATATCTAACTCTTTCCAGGGCTAAGGTTTCATCACTGCTTCTAGTCTCATCCCAGTGTTCTTACACGTATTCAACAGGCTAATCCTGACATACCTGGATTTTTCTTATTAAACACCATACAATTTTTTATATACTTGTAATTATTAAATGAAAATATAGAATGAGTTGCGATGACCAAAGGAGTAGACAGAAAATATTCCAGGGTATATGTCAAGTCAACTGAATGTAAGAGCCTGCCTAATAATTAACATTTTGCATATGTTTGTTACTTTGAAACATATATTAAGCAAACTCTATGGACTTTAAGAATATGAGGTTAGACAATTAAGTTTGGGAATTTATCGTAGACAAAGTGGTACATAGGTCATTGCTGAATAAGATGATGGTCACCTTCTGAACACTGCCCTTGACAAGCTATGCACGGATGCCAGTGCCTCATCCACCCTACAAAGCCATTGAAGAACTCTTTTCCAGGAGTGCCAATCAGAACTGTCATCATAGGAAGATCTGACAATTAAGTTCACAAATTCTGCATACCTCATGGTTGAATATCACTACAGTCACCTTTGAAATACTCCGTCTGGTCATCTTGAATTACTCCATGTGTTGGCCCTCTGTCTTGCTGACAGCAATATTCAGCAAGAGGATACACACCACTTTTCTAGGATGAGTTCACAAACTTAATTGTCAAACCTCATACATCCAGCAGGTGAAGATTAGCTCTGTTTGTCTAAGGGGAGAGCGAGTTATTGAAATTTTCTTTCCTTTCGTCATGTCATTACTTTTAAATGTGGTTTATAGCCATGATAATTTTTATTGATATAGATATACTTATTAAAATTTCCACCCTAAATATTTATATGAAAAGATTTTATTTGGAAAATAATATGCCATAGTTAAAATGACAGAAAGTTGACTTAAAATGTGGTGAACTAACATAAAGAAATAATTTCTAGTGATGAAGAAAGAGGCATAGTACTAACTGAAGATCTGAAATATATTTCTAAGGGGCTTTTATCGAAACAAAATTGTGCTATTTGACTAGAATAAAAATATAAGTCTAAACATACATGAAGGTAAAAAACAAGTAGAAGAGTAGAAATAAGAAATGATCTATTTTAATATTATGCTTTCAATATGCATTGAAGGTTCTGGTTCAGGTAACAGTAAGCATACCTTACCCTGCCTATCCTATTAAATACAACTAAAAACTACAACAGATGCATTCAACAGCTATCCAAGACTCTGAAAAGCTAAGTGATGGCAGGTAGAAGGGAAAAGGGAAATATGAACTTGAAGCAAGATCAAGTTGGGGTGAAGTTCTTGTTTTTTTTTCCTTCCAGTATCTCCCAGCCTGAACTGAAAAGTGACAGAACATCCAGAAAGGTGCAGTGCAAATAGGCAGAAAGAGCTCCAAGGCCTCAATTTCTGATCTAAATATCAGGAAAAGGAGATCCTAAGGTCAAAGAGAGAGAAAATTTACTATTGTTTTGTTTTCCACTTTTTCCATCTCAGTTCCAATTCAAGGCAGTGGTGGCAGAGCAGGAATCACAATAACAGTGGCCGCTGGTCAGGAATGTAAACCCCGAAGGGAAAGGAACCCTTCCCCTGACCAGACAAGGTGTGAAGCTGAGGATGTGGGTCCAGCCTGATCCACTCTTCCTCTCTCTATATCCCCCCCAAAGGCCGACAGAATGGTGGAGTGTGCACAGCAGAGTGGGAAACTGAAGCCTTTCCAGACAGAAGGGGAGAAACATGGCCTTTGGGAGCCAAAGAATCTCAGGGAAACCAGGAAGAACACAGAAGTCAAGAAAATAATCCTATAAAACTTCACCTGTCTGTGAACGCACATGTCTGTGAACATGACCCCCAAAAGCATGCCAAAGACTCTGAGAGCAAAAGCAGGCAGACCATTCCTGAGCTCTCAAACTGGCTATAGAATCCAGTTGTATTGCCAATTCTGAAAAATGAACAACTTAAATTCCCATTGCCTACAGGTGTTTTGAGACTGTTAGCCTAAGCCTACCCAGGTGTATGAACTGATAACACATACATGAACAGATGCTCAACATCCTCCAGAAAAAATAAATAGAACTCAGGGTCTTGTATGTACTTTAGCACAGTATTCCAAGTGTCCAACTTACAATCCCAAACTGGTCAGCATAAAAAGAACCAGGAAAACCTCAGCAACATGCAAGAAGAGTAGTAAATTAACAGATGTCAACCCTGAGATGGTGCAGATGCTTGAATTATCTAATTATCTCCTTACGTGATGAAAATATAGAACTTTTTGCACAAAAACAAGTAAGATTTAAAAAATTAAAATTTTAAACCAATTAAACAAAACAAAAACAAATAAGTCAAATACAGATGACAGAGAAAGAGTAAAGGAATTGGAGGTAGTTTAACAGAAATTATACACTCAGAACAAGAAGAAGAAAAAAGATTGAAAAAATTAAACAGAATCTCATAGATGTGTCCAACATCAACTGATGTAAAATTTTTGTAGTCAAAGTCCAGCAGATAAAGAGAAAACAATATACAGGAAAAAAAAAATCTTGAAGGAATAATGAATGGATGAAAACTTAATCCAATTTAGTTAAATACATAAACATTTCAGATTCAAGAAGCTTGGATAACCCCAATCAAATAAATGCAAAGCAATTTATGCCCATAAATATCCTAATCAAATTTCTAAAAATATAAGACAGAAAGTCTTAAAAATAGCCAGGGAAAATTGGCATGTTACCTATACGAGACAATGGCTTGAATGACAGTGGATTTCTTATGAGAAACCATGAGACAAAGGGTGCCAGAACGGCATCTTAAAAGTGATGAAAAGAAAGTGATGAAAAGAAAGACCTCTCAAGTCAAAATTCAGGATTCAGAGAAAACAAGACTTAGGTGTGAATGTGAGATAAGCACAGTCTCCCAGGAAGGAGATCTAAGAGAATGTGCTGTCAGCATCTCTGCTCTAAAAGAAATGCTAAAGAAAGCTTTTCAGAGAGAAGAAAAATGATACTAGAGGGACAATAATGTTAATGTTAAGAATGAAGAAAGAACAAGGAAGTGGCAAATATCTGTGTAGATGTTTCTTCTCTTGTGTTCTTTAAAATATGTGATAGTTAAAAGCAAAAAATTATAAGTTTATTAGATCATACATAGAAGATAAGTTGATTGACACGATAAAAGGCACTTATAAAAATCTACAGCAAACACTATACTCAGTGTTGAAAGATTGAAAGTTCTCCCCTTAAAATCAAGAACAAGGCAAGGATGCCTGCTTTCACCACTGCTATTGAACAATTTATTGGAAATTCTAGGTAGAACAATTAGACAAGCAATAAAAGCCCCAAACTGAAAAGGAAAGAGTAAAATAGACTCTAGTCACATATGAAGTGATTCCACACATGGAAAAATCCCAAAGAATTCACAAAACTCATAGAGTTAATATATAAATCCCTCCAAGTCTCAGTTGTATTTCTATACTTCCATACAACATAAATTAATATTTAATACATAAATAATCTAAAAAGTTAATTAGGAAAGCATCTGAAAGAGTAAAATACCTAGGAATAAATTTGATCAAGGATGTGAAAGACTTCCACACTGAAAACCATAAAATAATACTAAAAGAATGAATAGAAACATGCCCCATGCCCATGAATATGAAAGATGTAATCTTATTAAGATTTAAATACTGCCCAAAGCAATTTACGATTAAATGCAATTCCTACCCAAATTTCAACCATTATCTTTTTAAAGAAATAAAAAAAAGGTAATATTGAAATTTATATGGAACGCAAGAGGTCCCTTCTGCAATGCAAGTGGTCCATATATGCAGTAATAAAAAGAGTGTGGTACTGGCATAAGATGGGTTTATAGACCAACGGGATAGAACTGAGGGCTCAAAGAGAAACCCAGACATCTAGGGTCAACTGAATTTTGATCATGGTACAAATTCCTCTTAGTAGGGAAAGAACTTTCACTTCAACAAGCTGTACTGAACCATCCTAATATCTACATGCAAAATAATGATTTTGGACTTCTACCCTACATCATAAAACTAACTCAAACTGGTCAATAACCTAAACACAATGGATTCTTAGATATGACAATTAGATTTTCTTGGATATGACACTAACAGCACAAACAACAACAACAACAACAACAAAATAGGTAAGTTGGATGTTATCAAAATTAAAAACTGTAGTGCCTCAAAGAAAATCAGGAAGAAATTCAAAAGATAACCTAGAGAATGAAAGAAAATGTTTGCAAATCAGATATCTGATGATGCTTTAATATTGAGAATATATAAAGAATTATAACTCAACAATAACAACAACAACAACAAAGCCAAGCATTCCAATCAAAGTTTAGAAAACTCAGATAGACATTTCTCTAAAGGTATACAAATGGCCAGAAAACACAAGATAAGGTACTCAGTATCATTAATCATCAGAGAAAGGCAAATCAAAACTGCAATGAAATACCACATCACACTTACTAGAATGGTTTTCATTAAAACAACCAGGGAACAACAAATGCAATACTGTGTGTAAGAAACTTCTACAATCCAATAAGATGTGGTAAAAAGATTGCACAATTAAATATTAGACAAAGGACTCAAATGGACAGTTCTCCAGAGAATACAGGGATATGCAAAGGAAAGCCACAAAGTGATAGCATTTCACTCCACAGATCGAAATCAAAAATACAATAACAAGTACAAGCTAGGAAGTGGATAAATCTGAACCTTCACAAATTACTGGCAGAATGCAAAATGGTGCACCCACTTTAACAATCTGTCCATTCCTCAAAATGTTAAACATAAAGTTACCACAGGACCCGGCAAGTTTACTTCCAGAAAATGAAATGAAAACGTGCATTCTTCCAAAGTTACAAAAAAGGGCTGACAGCAACATTTACAAGTAGTCAAAACTTAGAAACAACTCAAATGTTAATCAACTGATGCATAAATATACACACCAAGTGTAGAATATCTATACAATGTATAGTATTTGAAAATAGAAAAGAATGAAATATTAATGTGTAGTACCTACCACATGGCTGAACCTTGAAAGCATTTTGCTACATGAAAGAATCAAATCACAAAAACCCACATATTGTATGGCACCATTCATTTGAAATAATCCAGTATAAACAAACCCAAAGAGACAGAAAGTAGATTAGGGTTGCTTAGGAGTGAAGGTGGCCATGGAGAGTAGAGTTGGGAATTGAGTGTTTAAAACTGATAGCAAGGGATTTCTTTCAGGAAGGGTGAAAATGTTCTAAAATTAGATTGTGATAGCAGCACAATTATGTAAATATACTTAAAAACATCAAACTGTACATTTCAAATGGATAAACTTTCATGTTAATTATATCTTATGCTAATTATGTCTTAAAACATGTCAATTATTCTACTGAAAGAATACATAAATAAAGTAAACAAATTCTGTCTCTTGAAATTGTTAAAACTATAGTCCTCTAAGTTATGCCCTGAACTTGGAAATTCTAAGTTATGCCCTGTACTTAGAAATTTCTATTAGTGATTCTATTAGAATTACTCCAAATTCTAAAATTTGTGTGTTGGCAGTAAAATATGTTTATTTTAAAAATTTATTTATTTATAAATTTATATATTTATTTATTTATAAATTTTATAAAATTTATTTAAAAATTTATATATTTGTTTTAAAAATTAACATAGAATGTTTAATACTTGTCACAGAGTGAACTTAAAAAATGGTATTTAACCAAAAAACATCCTAAGTGATGTTTTGAATAGTCATTTCTGCATCATAACTAGGCAACAAATATTTTGCAGTGAACTGCTCATGTGAAAATTGCTTGTGATACAGACTACCAGGAAAAGAAAAAAATATAAAGGAACTTAGAGTGGAGAGCAAGTCTAATGCTGTGAGCAGTCATGCTCATTACCATGGAGTACGTACCCGGTATATGCAGATGACCTTGGCTTTCAGGATAGATTTAATCTTTTTAATGACACAGCCTTTCCTTGATTCTACAAGCCACATTTGCAGGTATTATTCTACAGAGTGTTAGCGAATGAAATACTGACCATCAAATGTCTATGTTAATAGATAATAAAACAGTGACTCGCCCGACTAAAGATTAAGGCAGCTACAAAATTCAGAGAGCTGACTTAGGGTAGAATCCAGGGTTTCTGATGACTTGTCTGATTTTTTTCTCAATCAGTCTCATATTGCCTAATTTGTCAAGTCCACTGGGTGAAAAAGGAATGTAACTAAACCTTAGCATAACTTTAGAATTGACCCTGTCAGCTATTTTTTTCATTGTGTGCAGCTGCTTGAATGTATTGTCTTCAGCAAAAAGCAATGTAAGTAATTGCACAGCATAAAAGTAAATGTTAAATTATAATTAAATTATTCTGCAAAGCCTATCACACTAAGTTTATGGCCATTTTATCATATTGCAGCAGCACACAGAACAACAATTAGAGAGAAAGAAATGTTCTAAATTGAGATCTCAACTTTCTGAGAACTTGTCTCCTTGAAGACATCTCCTACCATTATGTCATTACTTTTCATTTTAGTTTTTCAACTGTCAGCTTTTCTTTTTACATATATATATGTAAAATACATTTATATAATACATATATTGCGATCCCTTTTTCTTTCTCAGATAGTGAAACATTGAAAGATTCCAAATTAAATGCCTCCTAGTTTGACTTAGTTCACAAAGGTCCTGATTTATTATTCAAGATGTACCCGGTGCTTTTCTCTCTCTCAGATTTTTGCAATCACTTACTAGCTTTTCCTGAGGACTATCTTATGAAGGTCATTTTTAGCACATTTATTTGACAGATGAGAACACAGACCTTAATTGAGAAAATTATGTTAACTGAGGTGACAGAATAAGGTTAGCTCAACGTCCAGAACAAAAAGCCAAGGTCACGTTAGCAGACTCAGTTCCACTTTTTTCTCATCCATCCAGAAGCACGACCCATCCATTTTGCAAACCCCTTGTTCTCTTGGCTGTTCTTCCCAGAGCAGCAACTTTCTGTAGGGGCCAGCACTGCTTTTGCAGTTTTTTTTTTTAACTTAATCTTTATACTATGCAAATACTTCTTAAGTACAAGTCTTAACAAAATGGTGCAGGGAGGTCAAAAACTTAGAATGTGTGTGTGTGTGTGTGTGTGTGTGTGTATAAACACATGTGCATATTCATATACAAGTGGAAGGGGATGATTTAGTCAAAAGGTATTCTTTAATAATAGTTTTGAGGGGTGGGGTCTGTGGCTCAATGGGTAGAGCACTGGCCCCATATACCGAGGGTGGTGGGTTCAAACCCAGCCCCAGCCAAACTACAACAAAAAAGAAATTAGTTCTGGGGATTCTACTATGTGGCAGGTACAATACTAGGGTCTGAGGATACTAATGCAAATGAGACACAGTACCTGCCTTAAGAAAAAAACAAAAAACCTGCAGGGGAAACCAAAAATACGATAAGGAGATAATTTTTATAGATATATGCCCCATGCATACCGCATGCAACAGCAATGCAAAGTTACAGCAACATTAAAATGTCCTGGATATTTATAGGACTTGCTAGAAGAGAATGGCCCAGAAATTGATGGCATCTTTGAGAAGAAAGGGACATATTTGTAATAGCATTAGGCTGACATATTGTGTTGGTAAAAACGGGAGGGGGACAGTTGAGAGTCTATGTCACCATAGCGACCTCTGCTCTTTCTACTGTGCACTAGAGCTATGAAAAGTCTACAGAATACACACAAAATATTAGTCATGTGCTGTGCCCACCTGAACGTCAAGATAACTGAGGAGATTCTCAGGCTGGTTTCCACTGTCACCACTGACCGCAGAAGGATCATGTGACATCGCCCTCCATAACCTTGATTATAAAGAAAATGATAGAAATAAGTGCTACAGATGTGGCACTGCTTAGCCCAGTGCCAACCACCGATTAATTACTTAATAAACATCAGCTATTTTTAGTGGTTATTTATATCTGAACTAATTATGTACATAGCTCTTTTCCAATGTACTTTGTGTTCCATCTTGATAAAAGGGGAGAGAGAAAGGAGGAAAGTGATTACAAAGGTCGGCTTCAGTGTGTTAATTTGAAAAGACAAGATCAAAACTATCATAATTTTTTTTTTTATTTTGGTGCTGTTCATTGTACTAGACACACATACACACATTATTTTATTTACTTCTTACTGCGAGGATGTAGGTAAGTCGGTAGACTTCACTCCATTTTACAACTAAGAAAAATAAGGATCAAAAAAGGTTGAATAATTTTGCAAGGTCACATAGCTAACAAAAGGGAACACCAAAACTGGATTATTCCACTAGACTCCAATTTTATTGTCTTTACACAGTTTCTTTTCAAATTCAGACAATAGTAGGATCATGGTTTAATTCAACATGTATCTTCTGAGTTCCTTCCATGTGCCAAGCACTATGTATAAGATACGGCAGAAACAGCAGGGACCCTTCAGGGGTAGCGCTCTTAGACCTTATGGGAATAAAAATGCAGAGGGAGTTGGAGAGACAGCAGCAAACGTAAAGCAGAAACACGGGGGACTGTGGGAGCACATAAGCGAAGCATTTAGCCACAGAAGGAATGATAGTTAAGCTGAGATACAAAGCATGAGTATAAATTAGCATCAGCAAGTGCAAGGAGGTGACTGATGGAGGTATAGAAAATCAGTAGTGTGGAGTTGCAGAGACAAAACCTGTAAGGATAATTTTAGGGTAAGGTTCTCTCCACAGGATGGGTCTGTGGTATGGACAGAGGTCCTGTGGAGCCCTCGAGGGCCACACCAAAATATGATAGCTTTACCCCAACTTAAGATGTGAAGCCTATTGCATTTTTTAACCAATGGAGTGGAATGATCAGAATTATATTTTACAAATAACATTTTTAGCAAAAGAATAAATTAAGAGAAAAGTGGCTGCCACATCTTGTTTCCCTGAACTTAGCTTTTATGAAAACTGTTAGGCTTATGTAAATAATTGGTGGGTGAACAGACTTACCAGTGAGATACAGCCAGGCCGGTGAAAACTGCTATGACTTATACCATCTTCAAAGTTAAACAAGCTTGGCCTGACAAGATGTTCTGGTGAAGCTAACTATGGAAGGCCATCTGTTTAGTGATCATTGAGGAGGTTTTAAAGAACAAAAAGCATTTAGCACTCGGTTGGAACTCTGTGACAGGTTGCCTGCCATGGCTTTCTACTTCTAAGGAAAGATTTACAACAGGGAAGGCAGTTCAGGTAGTTGAGATGCAGTCATTTACTAAACATCCTGAAGCTGGTTCTGTTCCAATACAGAGGAAATGCTATTTTTACAATTCCCAACTTTAATTTCTGTTCCCACCTTCTAACCTCACACCTTATCTTTAGCAGATGATCTAGCCTTATACCATGGAGTCTCCTTAACTTCCCTCCTTGCTACACACAAATATTCTATATCCCTCTCCCTACATTGATCCTTTTTAACACACTTGAAATATAATAGAATCCTGCTTCGTGTCTGGGTCTGATAATCGTTTGTCTTTATTCTCCATCCATCTCCTCATTTTGGGGTTCGGGCTTCATTAAAACAATTTTCCCCTCTCTTTCCTCTTTTTCCTACTTCTGTCCCTCCCTTTTTGCTTGATCTATCCCCAAAGCCTATTAATATATTTAGGTTTTACTCATACTTAAAAAAAAAAAAAAAAAAGAAGAAAGGTTTTCTAACATAAAGAGAGAAATGTTGTCTGGGAGTCTAACTTTACAGAATTTATGGTTGTACCTGGATTGGGAGAGGGAAGGAAATGTGATGAAGAGAAATGGAGAATGTTCCTTTCTTTATCTTTTGCCTTCTTCCTATGACTCTCTCTTTTGCCTTCTCTCAAGTCCCTCATGTTGAATTAAACCATGATTCTACTGCTGTCTAAACTTGCTACTGCCATTGCTCCATCCCACATTCTAGCTCATTCCACCAAAATCAACTTTACCCTTGTCAAGTAATCTATTGCAAAGATTGCTACAGATTACTCATTGGCGGGATCTTTCTGAGTCTTTCTCCTACTTGGTAGCACTGCTGTGTTAGCCATGATCCATAACCTCTTTCTTGAAGCTCCCTATTCCCATGATTACTAAGAAAAAAATAGATACATTGGATTTTATCAAAATTTGAAATTTTCATGGATCAAAGGACATTATCAGCAGGGTGAAAAAAGACTTCACTGGATAGGAGTAAATATTAGCAAATCATATGTCTGACAAGGAATTAATATCTTGAATATATTAAGTGCTCTACTGCTCAGCAATAAAATACAACCCAAATAAAAAAAGAGCAAGGAATACACGTAGTCACTTCTCCAGAAAGATATACAGAGGCCAATAAGCATATGAAAAGATGTTCAACATCACAAATTATTAATGAAATGGAAATCAAAATGAAAATCAAAACCACTAGATTCTACTTCATACCCATTAAAATGGCTATCATCAAAGAAATAGAAAATAAAATGTGTTGATGAGGATGTGGATCGTCTCCTTGTGAAAATGTAAATGGTATAGCCACTGTCTAAAACAGTATGGCAGTTCTCAAATAATAAACATAAAATTACCATATGATCCTGTAATTCTGCTTTGGGTATATCTCTGAGAGAACTGAAACAGTGATTTGAAAAGATATTTGTACCTGCACGTTCACAGCAGCATTGTTCACAACAGCCGAAACATGGAAGCGACCCAAGGATCCACTGAAAAATAAATGTATCAATAAAATGTGCCATAAACTCATAATAGACTACTACCAGCCTTTAATAGGAGATTCTGACATAGGCAGCAACATGAATCAACCTTTAAAACATGATGAGTGAATGACACCAATCACAAAAGGACAGATAAGTGACCCTGTTTCTATGAAGCCCTAGGTTAGTGAAATCACAGATACAGAAAGGAGAGAGTAGGTGAGAAGAGTAGGGGGAGGGTAGGACAGGGCATTAGTGTAGAATGAATATCAAGTCTCCATGTTTCAGCTGGGAAGATGAAAATTGTGTGGAGATGGATGGTGGTGATGGGGGCATAACAACATGAATGCAAAACCATGTACAAGTGCCACTGAACTTAACAATGGTGAAATAGTGAATGTCATTGTATGTATATCTTATTGTAACAAATAGATATCACTATTTTGATCCATCATGCACAGCATCTTATTTTATTGGCTGCTAATATACAGGCAAGTACTTATTTTTATAAGTTATCTTTTTATCTGCTACTTTCTAAGACTCATACCACTTCTAGAAATTTTTATGATCAATTTTATATTTAGAAGATATCACCGACCAGAAATGATGCTTTCCTTTTCTTCTTTTTTTGCCCTTAGAGTTGTAACGGTATTGTTTGCTTGTCTGTCCCCTTGTTGAAATTTAATTGTCATTGTTACGGTATTAAAAAGGGAGACATGTAGGATATAGAGAGATCGCCAGGGTTCATCCTCAGGGGTGGACTTGTCATTATAAAAGGATAGGCTCAGCACCTCGTTCTCTCTCTCACCCTCTTACTTACCACCAAGTGATGAGAGGAAAAAAAAAAAACAACCCACCAGATTGTAGCACCTTGAATTTGGACTTTTTTCAGCCTCTAGGATGGAGACAATATATTTCTATTCATTATAAATTATTCAGTTATTCTGTTATAATGGCACAGACAAACTAAGATGGAAATTAATACTGAGGATAAGATGGATGCTGTTATGACAAAAATGCGAAAGCAGATTTGGAATGAGTAAAGGCTGGAATGGTTTTGAAAAGAATGATGAAAAAAGCCTGTGTTTTCATGAGTAGAGCATTATGGATGAATCCAGTGCAGACACAGAAGAAAAGGAGACTATAGAAAAAGTCTTAGACTTCTTAGAGATCACTCAGGTGGTTGTGATCAAAATATTGGTGGAAATACATGTTAAAGGCAATTCTGATGAGGCCTCAGATGGAAGTGAGGGGTAAGGTATTGGATACTGCAAAAGCACATTCTTTTTATAAGGTGGCAAAAAACTTGGCTGAATTGTGTCCATTCCCAAGGGCTTTGTGGAAAGAAAGCAGAACTAAAAGCTTTATGGATTTTCATTTTTATATAGTAGAAGAAATATCTAAGCAAAACATTGAAGGAACTGCCTTGCATCGTTTAACTGTATGTAGTAAAAAGTGAGAAAAGAAAAATGATCTGAGGCCAAAACTTATAATTAAAAGAGAAGCAGAAATAAAGATTTGGAAAATCCTCAGGCTCACCATGTGAAGAATAAAAAGGAGTGCAAGCCACACTGTGATAAAGGGTTTACTATGGCTAAAAAGAAGACAAGTGCTTTTCATAAAGACAATAAGGAATTACTCCACAGGCATTTCAGAGATCTTTAAGGCTGCCCCTGCCATTATAAGTCCAGAAAAGAGACTTGAGGGCTGTGTGTCCTGGGAGACTTAGGGCCACTGTGGGACCTTGGGGCTCATGGTCCAAGGCTGCCTCAATCCTCTACATCCTGCATTCTGGTACAGCACTCCTTGGTCACCCCAGCCATGTCTCAAGCTTGCACAGCTCACATTCTGGAGGGTGCAGGTCATAAGTCTTGCCAAACTCCACATGGTGCTAATTCTGCAGGCACACAGAGTTCATGAGCTGTGGAGGGATGGTTGCGTCCATCTAGATTCAAGGCTGGAACAGAGACCTGGTGTGTCAGCAGAGTAACCACAGAGAGTTCTCACTAGGCCTTGGAGAGATGTGGAATAGGCCACTCTTGAGACACCAGAACTGTGAAACCACCAGCATACAAAGCCAGCCAGGAGAGGTGTAGACACAAGACGCCAACCTGTAAGAGCTACCATGTCGGCTGAATAGATTTACCCACAGGGCGGGTAAGCAACTCCTGGCACCTCCCAGATCTATACCCTCCTACACACATAATGGGACCCAGCTCAGCCTTACCCTCACATCCCCTCCCTGGCAAAAGGTGCCCGTGTGAGACCCAGCACCTTTCACCATTCAGATGCCATAGGCAAGCATTGAAGGAGAGCTCTAGCAGAACCCCAAGAATAAAAAAGACAGGAATAGCATAGCTAGGGCTTTGAAAAATAAAATATCATTCGAATTATAAAGCCCACAAAAGTAAACTGGACCCTGGACACTAAATCTAAACCAAATAATTGCTAAAATAGAAGAATTAAAAGAGATTGAGTTCTCAAACATTACCACCAAAATGCCTAGGATACAACTAAAAATGACTTGTCATACCAAAGCCCCAAAATGTCCTAACTGAGTAAGAAAAGCCAGTTGACTAAGCCAGCACAGAGATGGGCAGGAGGCTAGAATAAGATGTTAGTCCTGACGAGAATTTTCAAGTAATTGTCATAAAAATGGCTCAATAATCAATGACATTTTTGAAACAAAAAATAGCCATTCCAGAAAATAATTAGAAGTGAATTTGAAAAAATGAAAATGGTAGAAATGAGAAATACAATAAACAAAATGAAAACCTCTTTAAGGGGCTCAACAGTAAAGTGGAGACGGCAGATGATAGCATCAGATCCACAGATCAAAAGACCTTTCTCAGTCTGACCAAGAGAAAGAAAATAGGCATCCCTCCCCACCAAAACCTGAATGCCTAAAGAGAGCCTCCGGAGCCAGTGGAACAATCACAAAAGGTTTAACTTCACATCATGAGAGTTCCAGAAGGAGAGGAGAAGAGGAAATAAAGGCTGAAAAATTTCTAAATGTGGTGAAAAACTCCAAGGACTCAAAGAAATAAAGGCTGAAAAATTTCTGAATGTGGTGAAAAACTACTGGTGGGTATGTAAACTGACGCATACAACTACTCTCAAATACACTTCAGCAGGTCTTTTCAGGATGAAAATGTGTTTACCACACTACCCACTAAACAGGCATTTATCTCAGAGAAACAAAAATTTATGTCCTTATAAAAGCCTGTATGTAAATGTTCATGGCAGTTTTGTTCGCAATGGTTAGAAAACGGATTAGAAACAACGCAGCTGTTCTTAAGAGATGGATGATAACGAACGGAAGTACAGCCATACTATGGAATACTACTCAGCAATAAAAATGAACAAATTATTGGCACAGGCAACAACATTGATAACCTGCAAGAAAATGATACAGAATGAGAAAAGTCAATTTCTAAAAGGTGAAAGCTGCAGTATTCCATTTATGTAATGTTCATGAAAATAACATAATTATAGAGATTTAGGACAAATTAATATTGCCAGAAGTTGGAGACAGAGGAAGAGGACGGGCATATATGAAGATGTAACATGAGAGAGACTTGTGGTGATGGTACAGTTGAGTATCTTATTATGGTGCTGTTATACAAAATGTACACGTGTGATAACATGGCATAGAGCTGTACACACACACACAGAGATGAGTGCACAGGTAACTGGTGAAATCTAAATAAACCTCTATGAATTTTACCCATGTCAATTTCTTGGTTTTGGTATTGTAGTCTAGTTGAGTAAGACATTAACATTGAGGGGAAAGAGGTGCATGCAACTTTTCTGTACGTTTCCAAAAAGCCTCCTATAAATCTGTAGTTTTTTCAAATAAAAATATTTAAAATGAATGAACTCAAAAGGAAATTGTAGCAGAACACTGAGAATCAATAGCCTTGAACAACTTTGTGAGACACCCCATACTCAAGGTTTCTAGGAGATGGGACAAAATTGAACAAAAATAATTTGTGGCTTTGAAAAGTGTGAAGGTTCCTAGTGAGCTCTCCTCTACCAGGGAAAGTAACAGAAGTTAGTTCCTTGCCAAAGACACTGGACCTGCCAACACATCATGAACAAGTTAGCTGACCCGGATGACTGCATGAGGAAAATATGTAGAAGCTATTTAAGGAGGGAAAATAGACCAAATACATCCTGTATATGCTGTGACTTAGTGCCAGTATTATGTCTTAAACTAGTGGACAGGATATTTGAAGTAGATTTTAGCAAGATCCATGGGAAATAGACCCTACTTTTATAACTATATTATTGGAAGGAAAGTTCCATTAGCTTCTCAATGATTGTAGATAAACGGCAATTTACACCTTTTGCAAAATAGGCTGTGATTCGCAAACTGGAGTCTAGCTAAAATGCTCAGAGTTCCAAATTCTATTTATGGTGGAAAGTACTTCAGAGAACATCTATTTTAAGGCTGAAATTATTATCTATAATGGCCATAAATAATATCGTAACTGCCTGTCACTGAGTTCCTGTCAGTATGTTAAAGAAGCATCCGTTGGAAATAACTACAGTGGAAATAAGTTTTGCTTAGCTGCATGCATCTGAAGATATACAACATTGTCTTGATTTTCCTTAAATCTCCTTAGCTATTGCTATTTCATACAAATAAACAAACATCCCTGTCCAGAATTACATGATAGCTTCATAATGATAATAAATGCCTAGCTTCTTTATTTTCAAATGCATGAAAATGATATACTTCTAGGAACATATCCACAAGTAGTAAAAATATAGTTTCATGAAAGGATACCCACGAAACAACATACTGGGAAGGAATTTGATTTTGTGTGGGTAAGCAAAATAATTCCATGAAATATAATGACTTATCATTTCATGACCTAGATAGAAGAACCATAACATTTGTTAGTTTTTATCTTTATGTTTGTTACAAAATATTTAATAAAAAAATAAAATTCCACATTTAAATTCTTTTCTTTTTTTTAATTTTTTTTTTTATTAAATCATAACTATGTACATTAATGCAATCATGGGGCACCATATACTGGTTTTATAGACCGTTTGACACATTTTCATCACACTGGTTAACATAGCCTTCCTCGCATTTTCTTACTTATTGTGTTAAGACATTTATATTCTACATTTACTAAGTTTCACATGTACCCTTGTAAGATGCACCACAGGTGTAATCCCACCAATCCTCCTCCCTCTGCCCCCCTCCCCCTCCCCCCCCTTCCCCCTTCCCCCTATTCTTAGGTTATAACTGGGTTACAGCTTTCATTTGAAAGCTATACATTAGTTTCATAGTAGGGCTGAGTACATTGGGTACTTTTTCTTCCATTCTTGAGATTTACATGGATGGACCTATGAGGAGTCTTAAGCTTTCTGGATGCTGCAAACATTTAATTCAGTGGTTCGCAACCTTCCTAATGCTGCGACCTTTTAATACAGTTCCTGTGGGTTGCGACCCACAGGTTGAGAATCACTGATTTAATTCATTCTTTCCTTTGCTTTCACAGAATGCACCTGGGGAATGCAAAGGTGCTTTTTATTTAATCATTAACTGAAGGAAAAACAACTGAGAGGAAAATTCTGGATTAGCCTTTTTAGCTTTCCTCCTCTCGTGGCATTTGTGATTGAGAACACTTTTTTCAAAGAAATTCTAAAAATCACATGTGTACCCAGTTGAAAATATTTAGAGAGAACAGATGTTTATGAAATGAAAACTGTATTTTCTTTTCATTCTTAACCCTTCACCCTGGTACTTCCTGGGGATAATCATTGTTAATAATTTGTGTATTATCCACCATAGCTTTTACTCATATTATCCTCAAAACACATACACCCCAAATAGAATCATGACCTGTTTACTATTCTTTACCTTTTAAAAATTTATTTATTGACAGTAGTTTTATGTGTATTTTATTATATGTACCATAACATAGAACTATCTCTATAGATTAATATTTAGGTTGATGAACACATATACATTTCCTTGTACGTTATCTTTGCATAATTTGATTCTATCCATACATAAATGCCAGTAGAGGGATTTCTGGGTCAAGGAGTTAAGAGTTTTCAAATATTACAATTACAGATTATTATAATAATGTTGAAATAACCAGCCTGATTGTTCTGGAGAGGTTTCTCGCGTTTTGGGAGCAGTATTTGAGCTCCCATTCCTCTAGTCTTTATGGGACATGTGTTCTGTTCCCATTTGGATCAGGGTGATGTTCTGGACGGACTGGGGAGACCTGAAGCCTGGGATTTATCGGAGCGACATGGATGGTTCTGCCGCCCTTCATCTGGTGTCCGAGGATGTAAAGTGGCCCAATGGCATCTCCGTGGATGACCAGTGGATATACTGGACAGATGCCTACCTGGACTGCATAGAGCGGATCACTTTCAGCGGCCAGCAGCGCTCAGTCATCCTGGACAACCTCCCGCATCCTTATGCTATTGCTGTCTTTAAGGTGAGGCCATTTGTGGCCACCATTGCCGTCTGCTAGAGCTGGTGGAAAGCGTGCTGACGGCAAGAGCCGCCCGACTCTGGGCATTTGCAGGGATGCAAAGAATGAAAAGTCTGAAAAGAATGGCTCCTTCCCAGATTTGAGATAATTTATTTCAGTCTATTTGGAGGGATGCCAGGGGTGTGAAAAGGTTAAAAGTGAAGGTTATTTCTGTGAACATTCTTGGCTTGCCCTTCAGTGTCAGGAGCCTCATTTGGGGGCATCCTCGTCTCTTGTGAGGCTTGCTCACTTCATGCACTGATGACCTCCGATGAGCTTTGTCCGACTGGTGACACCTTGCAGTTTTGTTTGACTCTAGAGAACAGATGGCTCTTCTCACATTGGGAAGCAGATTTTACACTGGGAGGAACGGGCTTGTGCTTATCAGATAGTTTCTTCTGGGCATTTCCTTCTGTGGGGATATCTGGTAAGGTTTGGATAAAATTGTTGACTCTTGCGTTTAAGTGGAATCTTGATCAGGTCAGTCATTCACCAATAGATGTCAGTTGTCTCCTGTCAATTCACAATAGATGTCTTGTCTTTACAGAGGGTCCAGAATAAGGATCTAGAGAGCGGGACTAACAGGCAAACGTTTTCCTTTTAGAATGAAATCTACTGGGATGACTGGTCACAGCTCAGTATATTCCGCGCTTCCAAATACAGCGGGGCCCAGATGGAGATCCTGGCCAGCCAGCTCACGGGGCTCATGGACATGAAGATTTTCTATAAGGGGAAGAACACTGGTAAGGCAAAAACCTCCTCTCTTATCTTGTGGAGTTGATCTCAGGAAGGGGACTGCGTGTGGGCAGTCTCTCTCAGAGCAGGATCTGGCAGCATGCGTCTTTGTTGTCACGACAACATGCACATTATTTAATTTCTTCCTAATGACATCTTAATTCCTTTTCTAACGATACACAAACAGCTGGAAGACAGCGTGTTTTTGCCTGCCTAGACTGTTGGTGCTGGGCGGGTAATTATACCCTCCTCCTGCCTTTGGCCCCTTACTGATTGGCGGTGTGGCTTCTGTTGCAGCTGGGAGAGTCCCAGCGCGTGCCTAATCCCTGTTTGGCATACGGGTAGGGAGAGATGCTGTGTTGGGTGTTCTGACAGTTGTTGCTTGCTGATAGGGTTTCCTTCTTTCTCTGCAGTTGTACAGACGGCCTTTGCTCACTGAGCAGACTTTGCCTCTGTTGCGATGGTGTGTGCAGTGATTTGTTGCTTTATTTAATTTCTCCCACCATGAAACTCTAAACCCCACGAAGGAGGAGAGTATATCTTTTCTTTTTCCTTAATAATCTACCAATGTTTAGCGCTTAGTAGGTGCTCAATTCAAATTTGTTGAAAGAAGGAATGGAAAGGGAGGGGAGAAGAGTTTCAGTGGGTGTGGATGAGTGTTTTTCAACCTTTTTCATCTTCATGGCACACTTGAACCTGTACTTAAACTTCTGTGTCACACTTAAATTATATTGATTTAAAAAAGAGTCATAAAAAGAATATACTTATTGTGCTTTGAACTTCTTTTGAAAATAATTCTATGATTTCTTTTTTCTTGAGGTGAAGTGTCACTCTGTCACCCTGGGTAGAGTGCCGTGGCATCATACCTCACAGCAGCCTCAAACTCTTGGGCTCGAGTGATCCTCTTGTCTCAGTCTCCTGAATAGCTGGGTCTACAGGTGGCCATCACAACGTCCAGCTATTTTTAGAGACGGGGGTCTCACTCTTGCTCAGGCTGGTCTTGAACTTCTGAGCTCAAGCAATCTGCCCTCTTTGGCCTCCCAGAGTGCTAGGATTACAGGCATGAGCCACCATGTCCGGCCTTTAATAAATGAAAATTTAGAAATTTTCACAGCACACGTAAGATCTCTTGATATACCACTTGAAGATCACTGGTATAGACAGTAGCTGTCTTAGAGATCTTTTGGGTGAGGCTTCAAGAACTTCCACACACCTTGGGTCTGCTAGTACTAGATTCTGAGATTATTCAGTAGATAGTCTTCATCCTCCAGGACTGCCCTTGACTTTCCTTATCCCCCAACCCCACTGTGAATGTTAGAGGAGAAAGATAAGAGGATTCTCAAGAAGAATAGCCCCTTTCGGAATTTCCCTCCTTATCTCAGCGGGATTAAATAGCATCCAGGCTCTGCTTACTCTCCTTTACTGGCAAACTGCTTTCCTGTTTTGAACTAGAATGTTTATATTGTTTTGTGGCTGAGAGTTTTGGCTGACTCTGTACTAAGAGAAAATTGACAGGGGAAATAATACAGTTATAGATATCATCGTTTTTCCTTTGGGAACACGAAGATAGTGTGAGAACACCCTTAGAAAACTAAAAGCGTCCCACAAGTGCAAGTCCCTGTTGGGTCTTCACAACTGACCTGTGAGGCAGGGAGGGCTGATATTACGATTCATGGCTTATAGATTAGGGAATTAAATCTTAGGTATTAATTAGCTTAACCAAAGTGCCCTCGCTGGTCAAGGAGCTTGGCTTTTGTTACAAGTCTGGCACTAGATGGAGAAGTCGAATTCTTTCTGGGGAGGAGGGCTGTTTTAAAATGGAGAGGGGTAAAGAAATCTCGCTTCTCAGCTCAGCTGGCTATGATCTCCGAGCCTCTGCTGATGGAGGGCACCCACCCCCTCTGATCTGTCTTGTTGGCCAACAAGGTGGATTTTCAGCCTTTCTCTTTACCTGTCCGCAAGAGCAGGGAAGCATGTGTTTGCACACATAGCAGCTTCTCAGCTGTGGTGTTCAGATGAAGCTGATGGTCCCTGAGTCCCCGCTCACTGGTCCTGGCGGGACTCTTCATTGGACTGGCTTGAGCACAGCTGACCTGCAGTTATACCCATGACCAGGGAGTAGTGGAGAGGGAGTCTGTGCTCTGAGCAGGTGCATACGTGGTGTCCTGTTGCTGGACAGACAAGGCCTGTGAGGCACACTTTAGGTGTGGTTTCCTCTCTGTGCCTCAAAGAGTCACCTTCATTTAAACCAGCCAGGTCATTCTGTGGGTCGGAGCAGGCTTTGGCTAGAGGAAAGGTTGGTTAAAACGGAAATATGTGCTTGCTGGTGGAACACAGACTCACATCTGTTCAGGGTCAGCTGTGACTGTCCCTGTGGGCCTGGGCAAGTTATTGCCCCACTTTGCTCCTTTCTTATTTGCCTTGACTGTGAGCAGGACACCTTCAAGAGGCCTTCTGCTTCCACACACAGGGCTGGGGAAACAAGTTTGTAATCTCTCAGGCAGTCTGGGGTCGGTTGAGGCTTTTGCTCTGGTGTCTGGTTGTAGTGCTGCCTGTGTGCCCCGTGTGTCTCATGACCTTGAACCTGTTGGCTCTAACCTGCCTGCTTTTTTGGACACGGAGAGGGTCTTACAAGTCTGCAGTGTGTGTTGGTGTTGGCAACCCCTGATGGTAGTCAGTTCAGCTTCCCATAGTCAACCATTGTTCAAAAATAGTAAATGGAAAATTATAGAAATGAACAATTACTACATTTTAAATTAGTGCATTATTCTGAGTAGCACAAGGAAATGTTGGGTCATCCCACTCTGTCCCACCGAGGACACGAATCACCCCTTTGTCCAGCAGACCCGCGCTATGCACTCTGCCCACTTAGCAGCCATCTCGCTTGTCAGATAAGCGGTCATGATATCATAGTGCTTACGTTCAAGTCACTTTTCCTTTTCTTCGTAATAGCCCCAAAGATCAAGAGTAGTGATACTGGCAGTTCAGATATGCCAAAAGAGAAGGCAGAAAGTGCTTCCTTTTAAGTGAAAAGGTGAAAGTTCTTGACTTGATAAGGAAAGAAAAGAATCCTAGGCTGAGGTTGTGAAGATTTGCTATAAAAATGAATCTTCTGTTCATGAAATTATGAAGAAGGAAAAAAAATTCATATATAATGTCTATAGGGTTCAGTTCTATCAGTGATTTGAGGCATCAGTGGGGGTCTTGGAATGTATCCCCTGCACACAAGGTGGGACCACTGTATCAGCCAAGTGTGAAATTATAATAACAGCTACGTTTATTGAGGATAGGGTCCTGTGTCATAGCGCCAGGGCGATATGCTCTGTGGGCTTGTGCAACCTCGCTTAGTCTTCCCAAAGACTTCTGTGTGTACTGTTAATATTTCCATTTTATAACGAGAATGTGAAAGTCAGTTTTAGATTTAGTAACTTGTCTAGGTCATGCTTTTAGTAACTGGTAATAATTTGAGCCATGGTCTAGTTGACGTCAAAACTTGAACTTCAATAAGGCTATTAGTCTCTGCTCTGTTGTTGGAATAGCAGTGCCCTGGTAACGCGACAGCCGTTTAGAAGCACTGTGCTAGATTTTGATTGATGTTGGTTTATAATAAAATTTTTGTTCACTTGGAACGTTGACCCGTTTGGGCTATAGGGTTATAAATGGGTGCATTTTTTTTTTTTTTTTTTGAAGACCTGGCTGATTTTCAAGTAATGTTACTGGGATTTATGCTTTGTAAAGGGAGAATTTTTTTCTTTAAAGAGGTTACTTGGTAAGATTATCAGTGTATTCAATTGCTCTTGCAATGACTTTGGTCTTTTGGAGTTTTTGGGTTCTTCTGAGCCTGCAGATATTCTTTTAACTATCTGTAATGAGGGCAAATATTTATGATCTGGAATGTATTTGGTTTTTATAATTGTCAAGTGTGCAGACGCTGAAGCAAGATAATTACATTTTTGGCCCTTAAATTGGTGGAGGAATTTTCCAAAAGGAAAATCTAAAAATGTTCTGTTCCATGGAGTGCACGGGGACCAAAAAAAAAAAAAAAAAAGAAAGAAAGAAACCACAATGTTCTGAATATGCCCAGTGAAGCCATCGCGGGCCTGCGTGCTTGGTCTTCTAAGGGAACGTCTTTGTAGGTGATCACTGTCCCTTGTCCCCTCTTTACAGTGGGATGATCATCTTCATATCAAATGCGTTGCTTACCCAGGATTGATTGGCATCCTGGACCAGAGGTCTGTGGCTATGATGGGAATTCTGCGAGTTGTCTTCCATTCTCTTCCAGGCTTTCTCCGACGTAGCACTTCCGTTTTCTGCTCTGTGGCTCCGTGACAGCTTCTCTGCTACCTCTTGTGATACAGTGGCTGTCTTGGTTTGGGATTTGTCCCGGCTGCTGTCTCAGACTGCAGTTTTGCGTGGCTTTGTCTAGATCAGCCTTCTGAAACATGACTCCCCATTTTGAGTTCTGTCCTCTTAGCTCCTGCTTGCTGGGGTAGGAACCTTTGCCTACGACAATGTCAGTTACATTATTTTACAGACACAATCCCTGTGAAAATATCATCCTGCAATTGAGTACTTTTAACTAACATCATATTCTGTTATTGTTCAATATCTTGGAACATCTAGTGATGTGTTGTCCTTTGGATACAAAGTACATGTTCCACGTCCCTTGTTGAATTGTTCTGCATTAGTGGTGGCTCTGTGTTGGTTCTGCATTCCCTGTCGTAGCCAATGGCTTGTACACTGGAGCTAAAGGAGTGAGTGGTCTGTGTCCACAGGCTGATCAGGCTGACCTGATGTCTGGGACCTGCTCTGGTCAACGAGTTAATAATCTGCTATGGTAATTAAACCATTACAGTCTGGTGGAGTTATTTGCCGAACCTTTTTGACTGTTTCATCCTATGGCCTTTTCTTCCTTAGGAAGTGTATATTTTGTCTATGTGATAATACCTCTTACTCTCTTTCCTTGGCATCACAATTACACTGTTGAGGTAGAATTGAGATTTTCATTTTTATTTGTAATTCCAGTTAGTAACCGATGAGGTACCCACACACCAAAGCTACATCACCCATATCAATGGTGACTGTCCTCAGTGAATCCTGTTTTCTGGAAAATAGGCCAGGGCAGGTGTGACTTAGCAGACAGGTTGGCTGGATGGAAATACTCTTTAGATATAGTTCTGATGGGGGGGGGGGTGCCTTTGTCCATGAGGTAGCACAACTGAAGAATTCGCAGTTGTGACCTGTCAAAGCTTTTATGTTTATTTTTCCTATTTTTGTGATTAGTAGTTGCAAACCAAAGAAAACCCAGACATCTCATAGTTTTGTCGCTTTTCTGTGGCTGGGTAGTCGTGTCACATTTCTGATTGTTACAGAATGATTCATATATCCTCTTACGCCCTGTCCCTGGAAGGATGAGGGGACAGGAAAACCCCTGTGCCATCTTTGTTCATTCACAAAGACTGTCAAGAGTGCCAGGTTGGAGTTTATGGACTGTATTGGCACTTTCTTTGGTGTGCTGAGCCAGGGCAGAGACTGGCTGTAGTAGGCTAGAGCAACATTAACTATAGTCCTCACGTGGATCCATACGTGACGGCAGCTGATGAATACCACAATGATCAGGGTGAATGAATTCCTCATTTAGTGCTTTGGCTGTGTCCTGGCACAAAGGAGTTGAGAAGGGGAGCTCAGAATTTTGTCCTGGCTCCATATTACCCAGGTATTCTAATTAAGGGCTTTTGGGTCTTAAGAAACAGATACGCACTCAAGTGAAAAGAGTCACTGAACGTTAAAGGGAGATAGTAAGGAAGGGTCTAGGTAATCGTATGTGGCCTGGACTAGGAATGGCAAGGCCATCCTTTCTCTGCTCTGGGGTCCTGGTGCTGTCCTCTTTTCCCTCCATCAGTCTCCTTTGGTCTCCTGACTCTCTGCAGGCTGACCTTGACTGCATCCCCAGAGCTCGGTTCTCCACCACCTGTGTGCCGCCTTTGACACCCACCCTCTGTGACCTTTTCACAGCTTCACCTCTTCGGTTACTGTCTTTTCTTCGAGTAACCCAATTCTAAATTCTTAGCAGGGACATCTGGGGCCTGGCTTGCCTCTGGGTCTGAGACAGCTGAGGCTGGGAGGCAAGTCATTTGTTAAACCAGGGGTGGGCGTGGGGGTCAGGCCTGTCCTCAGGGCTCTGAGCAGAGGTTGCCAGCACAGCAGGTGCCCAAAGCTTGCACCTGACCTTTCTGAGCTTCCCGTTGTCATGTCCACAGACAAGCAGGTTGCAGTTGGTCTCCTTGTTCTATTTGGTGCCTTCCTGGTGATGTACGTTGACCTAACCTGGCGCTGTTCATCCTCTCTCCAGGAAGCAATGCCTGTGTGCCCAGGCCCTGCAGCCTGCTGTGCCTGCCCAAAGCCAACAATAGTAGAAGCTGCCGGTGTCCAGAGGGTGTGTCCAGCAGCGTGCTACCTTCTGGGGACGTCATGTGTGACTGCCCTCGAGGCTATCAGCTGAAGAACAACACTTGTGTCAAGGAAGGTGCGTCCCTTTCTCTTTTTGCCCGCCATCCTCCTCTTCCCCTCCGTCCCTCCTGCCTCTCAGAGCTCTCTGTGGCCTAGCCTTTTGGGGGCTATTGGAAAAAGACCAAGGTTATAACCAAATCCACCAGACACTTACAACAATCCTGGTTTGGGTTCCGAGGCCTGTGCTACTTCAGTCCTTATCCAGGCCTCAGCTGTTCATTTAAAACTAACAGCTGTGCTTTCTGGTTTCATCCAGATGACCTGATCTTTCTTCAGGGCTCAATTCTCTTCTTTTGCTGCTGCTTCTTACTCATCCCTCACCTCTTAGGTTCTCCACTCTTTGTCCTGCTTCGTGTAAGTTGGGCCAGCCTGACTGGGAGGCTGATTAGTGTGACTCCTTCAGAGCTGACTTCCTTACCCCTGGCAGCTCCCCACCCTTTCACCCCAACCCAGCCTGGAGCATCTGCAGAGGGATTCAGTTCTGACTTCCAGGCTGTGATCAGCTGGCTGGAGCATCTTCATGGCTGCGTCTCCTTTGAATTTGAATCTGTTTGTTTAAAGTTTTTTTCCTCTGAAAACCTACATCATTTCTCTTTGCTGTCTAATATTCCCACCACCACACCCCTGGTCTCAGGCTATGTATTTCTGCCAGTGAGGTGAATCCCGGGAAGGGTACCTTTTCCATGTAGTCCCCAGATTGATTTTCCTTATTCCCCAGATTATATTTGCTTTGTAATCCCGACCTCGCTTCTCACAGCAGCCCCTGAGTTCAAGGCAGTGAAATACACAATATGTTCAGAAGCCATAGAGTCTGTCTTCCTTAAAAAATACAGTCGGAGGAAAGATGAGACTTTTTTAGGAGCCAGAGGCTTTCTTTTAGCCCCTCCGTGTCATCTTAAAGCTATTTGGAAAGAAAGAGAGTCAACACTAAGTTCCAAGAGGAGGGGGAGACAGCTCCATATCCCCCGTCAGAATGCTTTTGATTATCCAGATGAGAGGCTAGTGATCACGTGTCCTTGACCCAGTTTGCCCAGGGATGCATTTTTTTCTGTAAAGTATTAGAAGTGCTTGCTTTAAAGAAGACATAGGGACAGAAAAAAATTCTCAATCCCTAGAGAAAAATCTTTGTAATGCATTTGGCTGATAATTGACCAGATGAGGTGTTACATAACTATTAAAATATAGCTATAGACATATTGAATATGTATATTGTAATACTGTGTAGATACAGTCCATGAAGGAGCTGGCGTGTAATTCGGATTTTATTATGTTGACGTGGTGTTTTCACTGCTCAGTGGACCAAGTGGTATCGTCATTATCCCTTTTCATCATCGTAACCACCTCTAAACAGTCCTTCTAGTCTGCCTCCTCTCCTTTACTCTTAATTAAGAGAGAAAAGATGTAGGCTACCCTGGGATGCTTCCTTCCCTGTGTGTGTGCACCTGGCATTCTTCCTCTCTCATTATTATCTAAGGCATGATGTTTTTTTTTTTGTTTGTTTGTTTTTGGAGACAGAGTCTCACTATGTTGCCCTGGGTAGAGTGCCGTGATGTCACAGCTCACAGCAACCTCCAACTCTTGGGCTTATGCGATTCTCTTCCCTCAGCCTCCCAAGTAGCTGGGACTATAGGTGCCCGCCACAACGCCCGGCTATTTTTTTGTTGTAGTTGTCATTGTTGTTTAGCAGGCCTGGGCTGAGTTCAAACCAGCCAGTTCCGTGTATGTGGATGGTGGTCTAACACTAAGTTTATGGGCACCACGCCTTTAAGGCATAATGTTATTAGAGAAGAGGAAAGGGAAACTCAAAAGAGAAAGTCCTGTGGTCCAGCCCTAAGAATAATACTGGTTTGTTTCCTCCCCTCCGCTCCCCACTGACGCTCAGAGAACACCTGTCTCCGTAACCAGTATCGCTGCGGCAACGGGAACTGCATCAACAGCATCTGGTGGTGTGACTTCGACAATGACTGTGGGGACATGAGTGATGAGAGGAACTGCCGTGAGTGTCCTGGCTTTGCCTGGTTATCAAGATGTGCCGCATGCACCATTTGGAAGGGTGGTCAGCTCTTCCTGGGAGGGCCTGTGCTGTATCAGGGATGTCCAACCCACAGCCCGTGGGCCACTTGCAGACTATTTGAGGACTTTTTGACTCATCTGTGGTGGTGGATAGCCCCCAAATGATGCATGGACCTTTTATGTAGCTCATCAGTTTTTCTTAGTGTTTGGTTATCCAGATGCTTTTGATTATCCAGATGAGCAGCAAGGGATCACATGTCCTTGACCCGGTTGGCCCAAGGATGCATTTTTTTTCTGTAAAGAATTACAAGTACTTGCTCCAAAGAAGGCATAGGGACAGAAAAAATTTCTCGATACCTAGAGAAAATCTTTGTAACTCATTTGGCTGATAATTGAATAGATTAGGGTATATATATCTATAAAATATAGCTCTTTATAAACATTAATGCTTATTAGCAGCATGGAAGCTGCTTTCCTCTCTTAATTAAGAGTAAAGGAGAGGAGGCAGGCTAGAGGTGATCAAGGAGCAGACAGGGTTCATAGTCTGAGGAGGGAGTCGAGAAGGTAGACAGGCATTTAACATGTGGCCCAAGACAATTCTTCTTTGGCACAGAGAAACCAAAAGGTTGGGTGAGGAGCCCGTGACTGGTGCTGCACATCTAAGTTGATGAAGTTTGGATGAAAAAGCAAACAGTTCCATCTATAGCCATATATTCGATATATAGCATGAATATTAGGTACATATTATTATTATTTTATTGATTTATTTTTATTTCAAATAATTTAGGGAGTACAAATGTTTTTTAGGTACATATTTTTAAAATGACTCAGATAAGTTGGTTGACTATTCATTACAGGAGATTTATAAATAAACTTCTCATGGTTGAAACTGAGCTGATTTGGCAATCCTTGGCTCTGGCACTGTAATAAAGCTGGTGGCTTAGGGCAGGTGACCAGGTTGACATTCTTTGATTTGTAAATTCAATATTCAGCCTTTTCAAGCATCGGAAACAGATATTACCTACCATGGTACTCCAATTAGTTGATGTTGGCTAATTACCAGGCTCAAGAGAGATTGTTTTAATTGATCAGTAGCGTGTAATTTGGCCTAGAATGTGGGAATATAGGTGTGCCTCCCACGTCAGTGTCATCTTTGGATGGTCTAATTTTTAACGTTCTAACTACTAAGAAAACCTGTTTGGCAGTATTTAAAGAAAAACAACTTCTTACAATGGATAGCTTGTTAACACAAACTTCCTCTTCACTTAATTTTTAATAGCCTTGACATTGTAATGAGAAGGTTCGTTCTCTTGTCACTCATGCACTCACTCTGTAAGTGTGTAGTGCTCAACCTCTGTTCCAGGCTCCGTGCTGGGCTTGGGTCTGTGCTCGTGATCAAGGTGGAGATGGGGCTCCCAGTCTGAGGAGGGAGTCAGGAAGGTAGGCAGGCAGTTTCAGTAGAATCATGAGCGCTGCTGTGGGGAAGTGCTGTGTACTGGAGGATGGGTACCCAAATCAAACTAGGGTGGGCACTAAGGAAGGGCCCTGACCAAGGACAGGTGGGGGGAAGGACGTCACAGGTAGGGGACCAGCACGTGGGAGGATGGGACGTCTGGGAAACTGGTGTGGGTTCTGGACAACATTGGAGAATGTGGGGGTGGGGGGGGTGGGCAAGGAGGTGAGGCAAAGCTGCATGGGTGGTCAGGGTCCAGGTCAGAAAGGGCTGATGGCACCTGTGGCTCAAGGAGTAGGGGGCTGGCCCCATATGCTGGAGGTGGCGGGTTCAAACCCAGCCCTGGCCAAAAACTGCAAAAAAAAAAAAAAAAAGAAAGGGCCTTGTAGACATTATTTGAGGAGCAGTTGGGAAGCCATGATGTCATGTAAGATTTCACCTTGGGAAAGATAAGCAGTGGGCAGAATGAAACCAGAGGCAGAGGAGCCAGAGACCAAATCAGAGGGCTCCTCTGTCACAATTTACCCTCAGCAACCCAGAGGCTCGTCCCAACTGGTCCTGTAGGAGCAGATGAACGGGCAGCTCTGGATGTTCATCTGGCCCCGGCAGATATGGTAGCCACTTGTCCGGGGGGCCTGTGCCAGGCTCCCAAGCTACTTCATCCAGAAAGCAACTTGAGAAGCATTCGGCTCAGCAAACCCGTCTGGGCCCTGCAGTCCTCTGGACGCCTCTGTTGGTGGGTAGCATGTTGTCCCCACAGCCACGATCATTTTCCCGTGGTGTCAGGGGCCCATGGCCCTTTCACACCGAGGGAGAAGAGCTTCTTGGATGGCAGGTTTGGGAAAGCCTCTCTGTGTCTCTTTTCTGCTGAAAGGGCCCGTAAAGCCTCCTCTACCTACCAGGGTGGCAGGAAGGTGTATTCATGGGACAAGAGCCAAAGCTCTTTGTAGACATTAATGCTTATTAGCAGCATTGAAGCAGTGGTGGAAAGGATGTTATTATATACTGGGGTGCGGGAAGAGATGCTTCTTACTAAGAGGTTGCAAGGACGTTGTCCAGTCATAATTAGGCATGGTGGAAGTATAAGGATGATCTCGTAGGCCATAGCAAGGGGCACAGAAGTCACGTCATTCCTCCTCATGACCTTGGGCTTGCTGTCTACTAAAGGGACAAGCTAGCTCTTGTATTACCTCCACGATTTGAGAGAAGTGAAGACCCCCCAGCTTTTGGGAGAAGCCTCTTGCCCTCAGTGGTTCCTCCTACCCAGTCCCTGAAATGTCCTGTGTTTCAGTTCTCCATGCAGAGGGTAAGGTGCTGTCACTGCCCTCCTCCTCACGTGGTGTGAGTGTTGGCTGGATGAACCTTCTGGAGTCCTTAACACTTCCTTTCTTCTCTGCTGTCTCCCAGTTCCGCTCGGCTCAGGCCCTCACGTGTCAGATGGGACGGGGGCTTGGAGATGACGGATGAAGGGGCGTAAAACAGAGCTGGGGACTCAGGAGAGGGTGGCTTATCGGGGCCATTGCCTGCGTCTTCCTGATCAGGGAAGCTGTGAGAGAGGTGGTTACAGATGGCAAGAGGTGCCCTGGCGGGCTGCAGGAGGGGGACAGGCCGTGGCTGGGTCTTGCTGGGTGGGGAGTTCAGTGAGGATCCCCATCAGCTGCCAGGGAGCAGGTCGGGGCTGAAGAGACACGGAGGGATGTTGTCACTAGGTTTCCCTCCCTCTTAAACAGACTCCTCCAGCTGGGTGGTTGTCAGACACTCAGGGTTTTGATGCGAGTCCCCTGCAGTCTTGTCATTTCACAGTCATCCCCTGCCTCCCACCACGAGCTCAATTACAGAGAAGAAATGGAGCCTCAAATAAAAGCTGCCGTGATGTCTAGCAGCGGGATTCTGCGCTGCCACCTCTCACTGTCCGCGCCAGCCTGACTGCTCCCAAGAGCAGCCTGCCTTCCACATGCCTTTCCTGGAGCATCTTTCTCTGGCTTCTGAGGACTGTGTTTCAGCACAGGAGACTTCTGTATGGGAGAGGGAGGAAATCTGTGCTCATTCTGATGCCAGAAAGGAATGAGGAATGCTGAGGAAGAGGAGGGACATTTGTTTAGAGCCCATTATATTCACATCCTATTTAAGAGGCTCTGGTCCCAAACTTTGTTCTCTCTTCATAATAGTCCTCCCAAGTGGCCATTATCTCTGCTTCAGGGTGGAGGGAACGTAGGCACAGAAGGGTCCACTTACGTAAGTTGTAGCGGTAGAGTTAAGATTCACATCTCATCTTTCTCACTGTGATCACGCGTGCTTGGCCACAGAACCTAATCCTTAGTTTACTGTGGAGGATTCTGAGCATTATGGAGGTTAAAATTAATTGGCCAAGGGAAGGGGCAAAGCCAGGATTTGCAGCCTAGACTTGACTGACTACAGAATTCTACCTCTGGGCTGCCTTCTCCAGCCAGACGGGGCACCTGCAGTGAAATTGAGCTTCCCGAATGGTAGGTTTGTAAATAAAGGCCTTTTTGCCACTTAATTTGGGAAGACACCTTCATGTCTGAAGGATCCAAGGAGGTAATCTAGGTCGTCACTCACTCTCCCAGCCAGATGACAGTTTCTCACGTCTGTCAGCCCCATTCCGATCTGGAAGCCGTTCATAGAAAGATGTGCCCTTATCTCCCTCCCTTATGAAGTTCAGGTTCCCGTGCAGTTCATTTTTTTCTATCAGTATGGGTTTAATTTCTGTTGCTGGAATTTAAAGTCTGTTTTCTTCTGTTTTTTTTTTTTTTTTTTTTTAAATTGGTTTTGCAGTAGGATATTTGTGTCTGGGGGAATGAATCGTACCTCATGGAATACATCTTTCTCTCTCATTTTAGCTACTACCATCTGTGATCTGGACACCCAGTTTCGTTGCCAGGAGTCTGGGACTTGTATCCCATTGTCCTACAAATGCGACCTTGAGGATGACTGTGGGGACAATAGTGATGAGAGTCACTGTGGTAAGGGACATGCTGTCCAGAAATCCTGATTAAAGACAGGGTCACCCCCCATGCTTGCTCATTGGGCTGTACTAATGGGAGGGATGTGTTGGAAATGGAAGATTTCTGATATCCCAGCTGGGTGACCACCACTATCTCGTGGTAGCATTGAGTCATTTCTTTTCTTTCTTAAAAGGCTTGTTGGTTGCTTTTCATGAGGATTTAATTCCATTGCAAAAACTTGATCCAGAGTTAATGGACCCTGGATTCATGAGTCTAGACGAAGCTCCTGTCACTTGTTTACTCCTAGATTAGCCTTTATTTTTTAATCTGAAAGATGGGGGAGTGATGCTGCTGTGCCTCGGAGAGGTGCTGTAAGAATGAAGGGTGATGGTAAGGAAGTGAGATTTCTTTCTCTCTCTCTCTTTCCCCTCCCCCTTCCCTCCCCCTTTCCTTCCCTTCCCTTTTTCCTTCCCTTTTTCCTTTCCTTTCCCTTTCTCTCCTTCTCTTCTCTTTTTTTCTCTCCTCTCCTCTCCTGTCTCCTTATGTTGCCCTCTGTAGAGTGCTGTGGCATCACAGCTCACAGCAACCTCCAACTCTTGGGCTTAAGTGATTATCTTGCCTCAGCCTCCCAAGTAGTTGGGACTACAGGTACCTGCCACAACGCCTGGCTAAGGAAGTGAGATTTGTGAATGAGCTCAGAGGGTTACTGATAGCTACACAGGCATGGATCACATCTCCAAATGGGAGTGAGCTTAGCCTTCTGAAGACTCAGATCTGCACCTTGGTGAACCTTTTTTTTTTTTTTTTAACCAATTTAATTAAATAAACTGTTAGAAGTCAGCAGAAGATATCAGCATTGACTGAGCATCTGTTTACTGAATGGAAATTTTTATATTTAGAGAAACAGCGCGTTATAAAGGTAAGGAATGACATTGCTTCTCTAGGCCAGTCCTTCTAATTCCTACACTAAGTGACAGGGGCCTGTAGATGGCAGGAGGCTTATTCAGAGTGACACAATTAGTTTGTGTCCAAATGGGGAACTGAAATCCTTGCCTCCTCTTTTTAATTCCATGCCCTTTCTGTTACATTTACTGCCCTGCCAGTTTCATGAGACCTATCTCAGTTAGGTCTGGTCCCAGGCTCATAGTTGCCGGCCATAGCAGGAGGCATCATGACACCCAGGGTGTGTGGGATTGGAGGCAGGGGAGGAAAGTGAGAGTGGAGGGCAGGCACTGGTCCTGCCTGGCCCCATGTCTCTCTGTCCATGGGGGCAGGTCCAGCCGCACTGTGTGTGTGTGCATGGACAGGGCCTTGCGTTCTTATGAGTAGGTGGTTTGCCTCACAGGGACTGTAAGGAGAGGAGAGGCTGCTGGTGAATCATCCTGACACATGTTAACCAACCCAGCACCAGCAGGCCACCTTTACATAGGAGATGCCCCCAGCCTGGTGTATCATCCTGATACATGTTAACCAACCTAGCACCGGCAGGCCACCTTCACGTAGGAGATGCCCCCAGCCTGGCACTTGGCAGAAGTATTTTGTTTTAATTCCATGGTTTTCCTTCATCAAGTGCCAGAAAACATGTCATTGGGACTCACAGGACATGTTTTCTGTTCATCCCTACCGTATCTCCCCAGCTCTGAGAAGGCTGCGGTGTACCGCTTGTCTGCTCTGTAGCAGGGAAATCTAGGGGCTTCTGTGTTTCTGGGGTCATCTCATTCTCCCACAGGGCTTCATTCCCCCTCCCTTGGTGGCCTGTTCTTGCTAGTTTGTCCTGAATGCCTCCCAAGGCCCAAGTCAGTCCCTTCCTCTGCGGCAGGACCTCTTTCTAAGTCTTATAATTATTTGACTTGACTTACCATCAGCCTGTCTCTGGACACGAGTGACCAGGAGCTGTCCTGGACCCTGTGCTTGGCCACTCCTATTTTCTGAGGTTCTATAAATTGGGTGCCTCAGCCCATCTAGGCTTCTATAACATGGCACCTTAGACTGGGTAATTTATAAACTGTAGACATTTGTCTCTCCCAGTTCTGGAGAGTGGGAAGTCTAGATCAAGATACCAGCTGTTTCAGAGTCTGATGATGGCTGTGCCTTATTTCCGAGGCCTTGTCTGCATCCTTGGCTGGTGGGAGGGGTGGACAGCGGTGACCCTCTTGAATAAGGTCACCAATTCTGCTGATGATAGCTCAGCCCTCATGACTTAATAATTATCTCGTAATGCCCCACCTCTCGGTACTATCACATTGGTGATTAAGTTCCAACATGTAAAGTTTAAACATTTGAATTTTTCCTCTACCACTATGAGAAATAAATGCATTTCTATTGCATATAGTAAATTCAGACCACAGCATTTTGTTTTAATGGTCTCCCCAGGAGCTTTGAAAGATGTTGCCAGGGCAGCCGCCTTTCATGGGCTGGTCGAGCCGTACTGGCTTGTTTGCGCCAGGTCCCTGCCCTACAGTACATCTGCATCCATCCTTGGAGATCTTCCCACAGCAAGTCTAGAGCTGTGTTTGTTTCCTTCATTTTAGAAGCTCAGCACTGATCCCACTTTCCCTGGGCTGGGGATCCTGCACTGATCAGCTCACAAGGACCTCTCAACACTTCTTTTCTTAGATTCCAGGCTGTGTCTCTACGAATCTTGTTTCCTGAAAGTTCTACCCCCTTGGCCTCCTCAATTACCGTTCCCTAACCGTCTTCCCATCATAGCGGGTAGAGATAATGACAGTATGTCACACGGCCACCAGCTGTGAGAGTCTGAAGGTGTGAGTATGTCACACCAACAGCCATACTCACTGGAAACTACTTAGATGACCTCACACTCACGGTCAGCTGTCACTTTGTCCCTGCTTTCTACTGATACTCAGGGACAGTAGACCCATCTGTAACTGAGCTTCGTCAGTATGGAATTGTGGGCGAGCTCGTGTCTCGCGTCTGTTTGTGGGTCCCTCTGCAGAAATGCACCAGTGCCGGCGGGATGAGTACAACTGCAGCTCCGGCATGTGTATCCGCTCCTCCTGGGTGTGTGACGGGGACAACGACTGCAGGGACTGGTCTGACGAAGCCAACTGCACAGGTCAGTGCCCCCGGGGGCTGTTGCATCACGGCCCTACGTGATCTGAAAATCTAGGCTCTGAGAATTGGCCTGGACCTTAAAACACCGACTTGTTTAGCGCTTCTGAACAAGCTGGTCTGTTCAGAGGCACTAACAGGCAGTCTGCTCTCTTCATGGAGAAGGTCTATGAAAAAGTATCAACTGACAGAACAGTGTTCTTAGTGATGGAGCTTCTAGCTCAAGATTCTTCCTTCTTCAGGACCCGTTGTGAGTAGTTCATAGACCGGCCACTGCCCAAGGGCCACAGGTTGACTAGCATTGAACTAGGTATTCATGTTTTTCAAATGAAGTATTCAGGGTTCCCCAAACAATGAAAATATAAACTGTGCTTATGCCTGTTTTAGGTAGGAGTTCATTAAAAATAAAGTTGGAAACAGCATGAATGTCTTGGGAGTACTAGGTGGTGTAAGGTAGGGGTACTGTTCTAATTCTTTATGGGGTTCACTCATGTTTTTGTTACATTATTTTTAGGAATGTATGAATGAGTGGTGGCCGTATATGTGCTGGTTGGGGGAGGGCAGTGGGAGGTACAAGGTGTTAAGAAAGTTGTGGGGGAATAAAAGCAAATTCCATTTAATAACCATCACCTTGTTATTCTCATATATAATAATCATATCTATATGATATTATAATTTGATGAAAAAAATAGAAATTAAGGGGCAACCCCTAGGTTTTGTTACCTGATGAATAAATTTTCTCCATAGCCTCCTCTAGAAGTTGTTACTCAATTTTCTCTTAAACCCCTCTAGTTAATTTGGGCAGAGGAGATCAAGATGTTTCATTTAAACCGTTGTATGATTAGGACGTGTTTACTTTTATACCCCCGTGACAGGCTTCAGTTTGCAATTCACCAGTAAGTCAGCTTCTCAATCATCTGGGATCAGTCATTAATTTTGTGAATTATTGGAGTGACGTATAATAAGTCCCACATTTTAACCTTTGTCCCCAGCGTACCCCAGCACCACCCACAGGGCCCAGCATCTGGTGTCTGGAAGCATGCCTACTAATTTGTAAAAGAAAATGCTAAGAAGGTAGCTCTGTTAGACCCCAATTTCCCAATTTTAAAGTACATTACTGTTTATTATGGGCTGGCTTAGACTCAGTGTCCAAACGATGACCTTGTCTTTCACACCTTGGTGTCCTCTGCAGTGCCCAGCACACAGCAGAGTCTGTGCTCAGAGAGCCTTTGTGATTCTGGGAAACACATGAATGGTGTCTGGAAGCTTCGGGCTTGGAGGCATTGGATAATTAGTTAATGAATTAGAAGGGCTGCACTTGGCATTTCAGTTTATAACCTGCAATGTGATGGAACATCTTGTTGTCACAACTGCATTAGTCAAACTTGTGTTTGAGCAGCATGAACTGGTCTTCCAGAATGAACTGATAACTTTATTCCTATGGGTGGGCTTGTCTTCAACTTGGTTTTATCTCTGGCTTTTCTTCTGGGGGAAAACTTGTGGCTCAGCTGCAGCCTTGTTCCAACAGCTGTTCTCCCAGACCTCTTAAGGATCATTCCCTTTCTCTGTCATCTTAAAATAGAGGTTGGGTATGAGCTCATTACGATGTGGGGCACGACGCTTCATTCTCTGACCTACTAAATTCAGCTGTGCTCAATGCCAGAAGCAGCAGGTCAAAGCTAGCTGACCTCCATTGGCATCAGCTCAGAAGCAGACTTTCTGCTGCACTTTTCCTTACTTTTCTTTATTTCTTTTCCACGGGGCTGTTTGAGTTTTATTTCCTTCAGTCCACCCTACTCCTCCGCCTCCATTGTTTTTGAAATTATTCATCTGATTTCTGGGTTTTGGTGTTTTTCTTTTTTTTTTTTTTAAGCTGTTATTACCTTTAGGTATTTTATACAGATGCTTTAATATCTTTCCCTATTTCTAAATCTACACAGAATTAAATCTCTGCCCTCAGTTCCAACACTGAGATACTTAATATTTAAAAAAAAACAACACTAAATATTTAAATATTTAGTATCTTAGTTTTGCATTAAAAAATCCTAAAATTAATCATTTTTAATAACCAAACTTATGTATAGATACATAGCTGTTCACCAGCAACCTTTGCTTTGCTTCCTGTGTCTGATATCCCTCTTCAGTGTACGACCTACAGTGGTGTTTGCAGCAGGGGTCTGTGAGTGGGAAAGTCTTTCAAGTTTTGTTAGTATAGACAAGTCTTCATTTAACCCTCCACCTTGAATTCAGGCGAGTTTGGGTTTCTAGGTTTGTTGTTCTGTAAGCATTTTGATAGAATTATTCTGTTTATTTCCAGACATTTTTGTGCCAATTTAAATTCTGCTATCAGGTCATCTGTTCAAATAGCAGATACTTTCTTTCTGGTTATCTTTAGTTTTTGTTTTTTTTTTTTTACCTACCTGGGTATGAAATTATTTATCCTGTTTGAGACTTGTTTTCTTTTTAGGATGTGAGCATTCATTTATTTTTTTCTAATTCTGAGAAATTATAGTTGCTGACTCTTCAGCTCTGCCTGCTTGCAACTTTCTCTGATATTTTATTTCGTTTTATTTTGAGACAGAGTCTCACTTTGCCACCCTTGGTAGAGTATCATAGATCACAGCAACCTCAAACTCAAGGGCTCAAGCGATCTTCTTGCCTCAACCTCCCAAGTAGCTGGACTACAGGCACCCGCCATAATGCCCAGCAATTTTTAGAGATGGGGTCTCGCTCTGGCTCAGGCTGATGTTGAACCTGTGAGCCACCCGCCTTGGCCTCCCGAGTGCTGGGATTGCGGGCGTGAGCCACTGCGCCTGAGACGCCCTCTGATCTTGTCTTCAGCAGTTCCTATTAGTCATGTGTTGGACTGACTCATTCTGCTGTTAATGTCTCTTGTTTTTATGTTTGTTGTCTTTGGGTTAGAATCTGAGTTTTTTTTTCAGATTTATCTTTCAGTTCAGCAAGTCTATTTTCAGCTGAATCTAATCTGTTTTACATACCTATTGAGCAATATGAGTATGTTTTTTGTGTCTAGACGTTCTATTTGGTTCTCTTTCACATCTTCAGCGTTCTTTCTTTATGCTGTGTTTTTTTCTTCTGTGTCATTAATTGTTCAGATTGTGTTTATAGATTGCATTTCTTTGCCCTCACGTACTTCCTGATAGTCTATTGCTTTGTGAAAAATAAGGCAGTAGTTTCCTCATTTTAGGATTTAATTCATCTATTCTCCCCTTTAGGTCTGGCTGATGCTTTTGATTCCAGCAGGTCTTGTTAGGAAAGTTCTGTCTGAGCCAGTGAGTGAGTGGTAGGATAACGATCTATATGAGAATCTGATATCCCATTTCTACAGTTGTTTAACCACATTAACCACCATTCTTACAGTTACATTTAAATCCTGCAGTGCAAAGGATCCTTTTTCTTCTTCTGTAAATTCTTTAGTCTGGATTAAAGTCAATCTCTTTTATCCTCATAATAAAATAAAACGATTACTATTTATGGAGCATGCCTTGTTTACCATGCATTTAAAATCAGAGAGGTAGTAAGTTACTAGGAAATAGAAAAATCCAGAGAAAGGGTATGTCACGCATTCCAGGTGTACCCAGCCCCTTGAATGAAATCGTGTAAACTGCTCAGCCTTTCTAAGCTCAGCATCTGTGATAGAATCTGGGTGTCCCAGACATGCCTCCCAGGATTGTCATTAGGAAATTCCACAAGCACTCTTAAATTGTTTTCAATTAGAAATGAAATGCATAGGCTGAATAATAAGTGCATTAGCACGGCAATCCATTTAGGAAGCTTTATGGTTTTCATGAGAGCGAGCACGAGTTTGGTAAGGAATTTTTTGAAAGGCTGTCAGACTTGTAATACCAATCAATCAAAAGTACTCCAGCCGATGGCTGTTACTGGGGCAGAAGCTCACGTAACATGTATGCTACATCCATTCCTCTTATCAGAGATAAGTATGTTTTAAGAAGATGTTTAATGGATTCCGAGTGTCAAAGGTTGTAAATATTGAAACATCCTGTAGGTGTATTTACATCTTATCAAATACAACCTCTGGAAAGAGGAGATGGTACAGACCATGGACCACCACTTGTTTTAAGTTGAGAAATTAGGTTCTTTGTATTTCCAACCATTGCAAACACTAACCTCAAATGCTGTAGGAAGTCTAGAGGCCATTGGCAGCCACTTTCCCCAGTCCTCCAGCAGCAGCTTTTTGCTAACTGTCTTGACTGAATAAAACACTATAGTTTTGCTCTTCACAACCCACTTTTGTTTATTCTGCCTCCTTCTCTTGTGAAGATGTCTCATCCACACAATTAAACTCACAGATCCCATCTATCTAAGTTATTTTATTTTATGTTGGTTGTAAACAAGGCCACTGCTGGCTTTTTATTATGCGAAGAACAGACACAAACAGCCTTCTGTTTCAAAAGAGGAAGGGGAAATCTGATGGAGAGGACCATCAGTTGTGTTGGTTGGGTTTGAGGCAAATATTATGCATCTGAACTTCTTTGAGAGTTTGAGATGCTTCTGAATGACTTCCAGGTAGCCTCCACTCACGTGTGCAGATGAGGCTATTAATTGATAACAGTGACTCTGTTTCACTAGCGACTCTTTCTCTCTTACTGATTGTAGTGGACACCCTGTATCATCTATGAGTAGATGTTGCTCTCGACTATACAGGAAGTTAGACAATTCAGGTTCTGGGGCCTGCTTTCTTTGTAATTTTGGATGACTCTTCTAAGCTCTTTGAGATTTTCCATATTTGAAATTGCATAATGTTTTGAAGAATTAGAAGGTCATGGCCTTTCAGAGCTTAGAAGAGCCCTTCTGTATCAATGTAAGGATAATGAAATTGAGGCTGCCAGACAGTGGCGGGCAAGTCCAGAACTTAGTGTCCTGAGTACACGCCCTTTCTCCTTATTTCACAGTATCTGGATGAATAAGAGGATTATGTGAGAAGATAAATTACCAATGTATAGTAGAAAAGTACAGGCTTTGAACTTGAACTGCCTTGGTGCTGTTACTAAATCACTTCTAAGTTTCTTAATGTTTCTAAGCTTGTTTGTCTTTTGAGAAAGGGGAGTAAACGTACTTCGCAGGTTGCTGTGAAGAGTGAGTGATTTTTTAACGTGTGCATCTGTGCCCAGGCAGTGGCTAGTGTCAATTTTTATAAACCCATAGTTTCATGTCCATTGAAGTGACATGATCCTATGGCTGCCCTCTGCCATAGGATCAACCCTCGGTGCTTAATTTCTGGCTGAGCGGAAACGCGGACACTCCTGCCGTTCTCACCTTATGACCCAGAATAAACCTCCTTTCAGTCCGCCCCTGGACAAGGGTCGGCGAGAAGGGGTGTGACTGTGTCTCTCTTCCCTGATGCAGCCATCTATCACACCTGCGAGGCCTCCAACTTCCAGTGTCGCAATGGACACTGCATCCCCCAGCGGTGGGCGTGCGATGGTGACACAGACTGCCAGGATGGTTCCGATGAGGATCCAGTCAACTGTGGTAAATACAAACGCTTCGGGCCCCTCCTGGAATTTCCCCTGTGCCTGCTGTTCAGGACTGGGTGGGATACCTGTGTTTTTATTCTGGCAACTAAACAAACCCATATAATATGTCAGAGCATATTACATAGTCTTAAGTCTCCAGTAAGCAGTTTGCCTCACACACACACAAATTACATGAAATGCCACAACACAAAATATATAAAATGCTCTTTCTCTCTCTCTCTCTCTCTCTCTCTTTCTTTCTTTCATCATAGCTGTGTACATTAATGCAAACATGGGGTACAATGTGCTGGTTTTATATACAATTTGAAATATTTTCATCAAACTGGTAACATAGCCTTCATGACATTTTCTTAGTTATTGTGTTGAGACGTTTATATTCTACATTTAGTAAATTTCACAGGTACCCTTGTAAGATGCACCATAGGTGTGATCCCACCAATCATCCTTTCTTCACCCATTCTCCCCCCTCCCCTCCCTTTCCCCATATTCTTGTGGTATAGTTGGGTTATAGCCTTCATGTGAAAGCTATAAATTAGCTTCATAGTAGGGCTGAGTACATGGGATACTTTTTCTTCCATTCTTGAGATACTTTGCTAAGAAGAATATGATCCAGCTCCATCCATGTAAACATAAAAGAGGTAAAGTCTGCATCTTTCTTTAAGGCTGCATAATATTCCATGGTGTACATATACCACAATTTATTAATCCATTTGTGGGTCATTGGGCACTGGGGCTTCTTCCATGACTTAGCAACTATGAATTGGGCTGCAATAAACATTTTGGTACAAATATCTTTATTATAATGTGATTTTTGGTCTTCTGGATATAAACCTAGTGAAGGAATTGTAGGATCAAATGGCAGGTCTAGATCTAAAATGCTTTTTCCTACCAAATATTTTTAAGGTTCCCTGTGTTTATTCTCTTGCCTACATATTAGACATTTATTCCTTTCATGTTAAAATATTAAAGAAAGATGTTTTCATATACCTGTGTTTTTCAGTAGTTTGTATTTCTATGGAAGATGCTTATTCACTTTATAATAACAAGTTTACTTAGTTGCTTCTGGCTAAGTTGGCATTTAGTTGGGCATTTGAGTTTTTATGCTGGTGTTCATGTTCTTAGAAACAAAGGCTCGTTTTTCCTTAGCGATATTTCCTGGGATATGTTCAATATGGAGTTGTGGAGTGCAGGGTTCTGCCCAGCTTTTATGATCGTCTGTAAGCATTTCCAGATTGTGCTTCCAAGAGAATTATGCCACATGCATGTCCACCAGTAATACATTGCAGGCGTCCCTAAATCTCTTTTGATATATTTCTATCTTTTTAGTTGTTTTCACTAACTTGTATGTTTGACTTATGTAATTGTAACTTACCACTTTTTATTTTCAACTTTATCTACTAAAGGATATTAACCATTTTCCTCAATAGTGGTACCCATCTGCTGTTTCTGTTTGATATCCTTCGACTAATTTTCTGGGGAAAGTGACTTTTTACATGATTAGAACACATTTTCTTTACTTTTGCCTAATCCTCCTGGAACTAGTCTACCGTAAGCTGGGTTTGCAAAGGCTACTTGTGACTGCCCTGTGACATTGATTAGCAAGTCTAATGTCTGGCGGTCACTCTCTGCTCAGGAGAAAGGGTGACCTAGTACTGAGGGTACTGATACCATAGTTCCAGTTTAATTTCCCCTGAAACTGGTTGTAAAACCTATTAACATCTAGACATACTTTATCTAAAAGGACTTTGCTTTAGAATTCCTGAAAGTGGGGAGTGACCTAAAGAGCTTTGAAAAACTAGGATATCATAATTAGGATTCATGCCATTTTTTTTTTTTTTTTTCTGTTCACTGAAGTGTTTCCTTTTCTTCCTAAAAAAAACTTAATTTTTTGAATAGGCAACACATTCATGTGCTTCAAAATGAAGAAAGTGGCTCAGCACCTGTAGCTCGGCAGCTATATACATAGGGGCTGGTGGGTTTAAACCCAGCCTGGGCCTGCCAAACAACAATGACAACTACAACAAAAAAGTAGCCGGGCATTGTGGTGGGTGCCTGTAGTCCCAGCTACTTGGGAGACTGAGGCAAGCCCAACATTTGAGGTTGCTGTGAGCTGTGACGCTACAGCACTCTACTGAGGGTGACATAGTGAGACTCAGTCTCAAAAAAAAAAAAGGAAAAAATATAATTAGGTATCCAGTAATTTTGATCTGCCTATCTGCCCAGTTCCCACTTTTTCCCCATAGGAAGCCATGGTTGTATATCCTTTCAGAATATTTCTGTGCATATATAAACAGATTTAGATGTATTACATATTCTGGTCCTATTTTACACAAGCAATGTTTTACTCTGCATGTGGCTTTATACCTTGCTTTCTCCCATAACTGTGTATCTAGGACATAATTTTTCATAGTGCACTTAAATCTCTCTATGGCTTCCAGTGTTCCAGTGGGCAGTAATTTATTAAGCAACCCCCAGCTGATGGACAGCTTTCAATTTGTTATGAACAGTGAGCCAATGCAGCTCTTGTACTAACATTAAGAACAAGGTTGTAACCTGGTACTTAACATCATTTTCCAATTGCCATCAGTAGAACGCACATCTGTTAAGTGGAATTGCTGGATAAGCCTTTATGTGCATTTGTGTAATCACGTTGCCAGGGACGGCCCATGGCTCTCCCTAGTGGTGGCACAGATTAGACCTCCGTCAGCATTATATTAACACACACACACCCGTTTCCTCTTTGGTATACTTATCGGTGGTTGCATTGCATTTCAGAGAAGAAGTGCAACGGGTTCCGCTGTCCCAATGGCACCTGCATCCCATCCAGCAAACACTGTGATGGCCTGCATGACTGCTCGGACGGCTCAGATGAACAGCACTGCGGTGAGTCACTCCCCAGCCCGAGCGACACCATGGCCTGGTGGGTGTGAGTGCAGAGCGTCTGCTGGACTGAATCCTTTTGTGGCTCAGCACCTGCTGAAGTTAGCTTTTAACTGTCCCCTCAGTGTGTGGCCAGGACTCATGAAGCCCGATCATGTCAGGGAGCCCAGGTTTGGGTAAAGGAGAACAGGAGGAGGGGTGGGGGTGGGTGAAGGTCGATTAGTTCATACTTCCGTGAATGTTACTGTGTTGCTGCAATAAGTTCTGTGAATCCGCTGACTGTTTAGAATTCGAGACATCTACTTGATTATATTTTCTCAGTGTTGCTGATTATTACCCGGGAAACATTTTTAGGCCAGGTGACCTGTTTGCTCCAGTTTTCTCTAGCCCTAGAAAGATGTCCTTGGGTCAGAGATGCTCACTCTTGAGTATATATTAGAATTACCTGGGGAACTTTAAAAGCACCTGCTGCCTGGGCGTCACCCCCCAGATGCTGATTGAATTAGCCTAGAGTGGGGCTTGGGTGTTGAGAGTGCTTGTTGTGCTCCAGTGCACAGGTCTGTTGTGTGTCCCAGGCTGAGAGCTAAGGCCTAAGTGCAAGGGTAGAAAACTGGCCTGTGGGCAAGGCCCAGCCCATAACCTGCTCTGTTAAATGATGTTCCCTTTGAATACAGTCACTACCATCTGTTTCCATATTGTATACAGTTGCCGTTATGCTATAGTGGCAGGGTCACATGGGGGTAACAGAGGCATATGCCCTGCAAACTGGAAATATCTGCTCTCTGGTTGTGTTAGTTGGGGTTCTCCAGAAAACAGAATGAATATGATATATGTGTGTGTGTAAAAAAAAAAAAAAAAAAAAATGCACACACACAAACACACACGTATATGTATATAGAGAGAGAATATTAAGGAATTAAGGAATTAACTCGTGATTATGAAGGTTGGAAAATCTGAAATCTGCAAAGTGAGATGGAGACCCAGGGACAAGCCAAGGTTACAGTCCAGGTCCGAAGTTCTTGCTGTGTCCTCACATGTCCTTTCTCCTGGGGGTGTGGATTCCTGGTGTCTATTCTTAGAGGGCGCTAATCTTTTTGGGTTAGGGTCCCATCCTTATGACTTCCTTTAACCTTAATTGCCTTTTTAAAGGCACTTCAGTCACAGTCACAGTGGGTGTCAGGGCTTCAGCATCTAAATTTTATGGGGACACAGTTCAGTCTGTAACCCTGGTCCCTTACAGAAAACGTTTGTGACCCCTGTGGTAGAGCATCAGCATCATATTGATAGTGGTTAAGATCCAGGCTTTCACACCAGCTCTAAATTTCAATTTTGGCTTCACCCTCATCAGCTATGTGCTCTTGGCAAAATACTTAATGCTGCTATTCTCTGTTTTCTCATTTTGAAAGCAGGCGCAGCAAAGTCTCCCCTATGCTGTCCTGAAGGTTCAGCGATGCACTTTATGTCCCGGGCTTTACCCTGGACTTGGCACAGAGCAAGTGCTCTGGGGACAGGGGCTCGTGCTGTGGTCTCCTGCGTGAATGCCCTTCTAACTGGTGTGTGTTTGCTCAGGGACAGAGGGGCCCCCACCTGCCGTGTGTGCTCATGGCCTTTCTGCTCTCTGTGCCCCTCCCAGAGCCCCTCTGCACACGCTTCATGGATTTCGTGTGTAAGAACCGCCAGCAGTGCCTGTTCCACTCCATGGTGTGTGATGGGATCATCCAGTGCCGTGACGGATCAGATGAGGATGCTGCGTTTGCAGGATGCTGTGAGTCACTCAAGTCACAGTCACTCAAGACCCTGCAGGGGGTTCAGCTGCCTGGGGGTGCACCTGCATCTGGCTTACAGGTCTTGAGGGAGTGTCCGAGCTTGCCTGTTGTGAGACTTACCTTTGTTTAAGAAGTACTTCTTTGTAGTTGGCAGGGTATAGAAACAGGAGGCCAGCGAGGGGTCAAGAGGTCATCTCAAGGGCTCATTCCGTGGTCCATTACCCTTTCCTTGCTCCCTGTCATCCCTTCTTTGTACCTACATGTTCATGTTGCTGTCTGCCAACCCCGCTTGAGCTCACAAGGGCAAGGGCTCTGTTCTGTTCACTTCCGTGGCTCCCTATGTGAAACAGACTCTGGAGGGAATAGCACTTGTGTCTGTTTGCTCCGGCTGCCATAACGAAGTACCAGACTGGGTGCACAACAGAAACTTACTTTCTCACGGTTCTGGAGGCCAGACGTCCAAGGTCAAGAGTTGGCTTCCTCTGAGGACTCTCTCCATGGCCTTGTGGACGGCTGCCTTCTCCCTTTGTCTTCATGTGGTCTTTCCTCTGTACACATCTGTGTCCAAATTTCCTCTTCTGTAAGGACACCAGTCACATTGGATTAGGGTCCAGCCTGATGACCTCATTTTAACTTTACTCTTTAAAGACACTGTCTCCACATATGACCACATTTCTGAGGCACTGGGGGTTAAAACTTTAAGATGTGAATGTGGGGGCTGGGGGATAACTCAACTTAGCTCGTAACAGGACTCAGTAAAGATCCATGGAATGGATTAATCAGCAAAATGTGTGCTCTGCAAAGATGAGGTTTGGTTTTTGCTTTCAAGGAATTTTTAGTTAGAGGATCTCTTGGCAGAAGACATTTTCTTTCTTGTGTTTTCTGAGCAGCGCAACTTCCCTCAGCTCCTAGCACAGAAGTAATCAAGCCTTTGTGAATGTTTGGTCTTTATGTAGCTCAAGACCCCGAGTTCCATAAGGTTTGTGATGAGTTCGGTTTCCAGTGTCAGAACGGGGTGTGCATCAGTTTGATTTGGAAGTGCGACGGGATGGATGACTGTGGTGACTACTCTGATGAAGCCAACTGTGGTAAGAAGATTGCAGACCCGCCTCCTCGCACTCTAATCTGCAGTTACAGCGACACCTGTGGTCAGGGAGGGGCACCTGCCAGCACCTCTCCATGCACTTGGGCCTTCCCTGCCTCAGCAGCAGCTGCCTGGTCCTGAATCCCCCACAAGGAACAGAGTCTTCAAGTGGGGACCTGACACCTCGCAGGGGCTAGGGAAAAGTTTATTCCATTCCCTTCTCTTTTCCCTGTTGGCAGGAATATGTTATGTATAAGAAATATGGTAGGTAAGGAATTATGGTAAATATTATGGAGTGTTATATTTTTCCTCTCCTGAAAGTTATAGACCAGAGTGACTTTGTAACAGAGTTATTGTCACCATCAGGTCACCATCAATTGTTATTTTATTCCTTTGGTAAAGTGCCATAATTAACACTCCAATGGTTGTCCTCAGGATATTAAAGTGCAGGTGCTGGAAAGATGTGGTTCTCCTGAGGTGGTGGGTGTATTGTTTGCTGGGTACACGGAGCTGCCTTGTCTCGCTCTGGGCGGGCCCTGCAGGTTGCTGTGGGACATGGGTGGTGAGGAGGACGTGTACAGGTAGAGCTTGGTGTTCATGCTGGTGCTAGGGAGTAGCTGATGATGTAATTGATCTCCCCAGAAAACCCCACAGAAGCCCCAAACTGCTCCCGCTACTTCCAGTTCCTGTGCGAGAATGGCCACTGCATTCCCAACAGGTGGAAATGTGACAGGGAGAACGACTGTGGGGACTGGTCGGATGAGAAGGACTGTGGAGGTAAGAGGCCCAGCTCAGCCCACACCCAAGACAAACCAGTGTGGTTCTGCCTGCTGCGCAGAATGTGCCTGGCTTATTCCTGGCATTTAAAAAAAAATTTCTTTTCTGGGATGGTGTCGGAGGTTTTTTTCTATTCCTCCTTCCTGTTTTGAAATCGGTGTGATTGATTTCTCCAGCTTCTTGGGTTATTTATTCTGTATTTTGCTGGGCGCAGTGAGAAGTCTAGAGCCTTCCCACTCACAGTGTGGTCTGCAGGCCAGCAGCACCTCATCTCCTTGGAACTTGTTAGAAATAGAGAATCTCTGACTCTGTCCCAGACCTACTGGATCAGAACCTGCATTTTAACCAGACCCCCAGGTCCTGCGTGTGCCAGGGTACATTTGAGAAGCAAACGTGGGATGCAAGGTTGTTCCTTTCCTCCTTGGCATTTCCATCTCTGGGCCAGCTCTGGGGGTAGTTGCAGAGGAATTAACTAGAACGATGCTCAGCCTTAGTGAGAATTCTCTGAGCTGCCCCGGGGCCTCCTGAATCACCTGTTTCTTCCATCAGCATTCATGAACCTCTGCAAAAGGAAAACTCCATCCAGATGTTAGCCCAAATCAAATACAGTTGTAAAGTAAATTTATTTCCCAAAAGGAGAAGAATGTCATCTATTCTGACACCCCATTTTACCTGTTTTAGATGAGCGGCTGTTCAGAGCCATGCCTGTCCCTGGCTTGGCTGGTCCAGCTGAAACTGGAGCGTTCATGCTATGAGGGTTTGGGACGATTTTGGCTGGGATTAAGCTTCTTGTAACACCTTGGGTTTCCTTGCTTGGTGTTTTCCTCAGATTCACATATTCTTCCTTCCCCAACTCCCGGGCCTTCCACGTGTCTGCCCAATTACTACCGCTGCAGCAGCGGGACCTGTGTGATGGATGCCTGGGTGTGCGACGGGTACCGAGATTGTGCAGACGGCTCGGACGAGGAAGCCTGCCCCTCGCTGGGTGAGTCTTGGCCCTGACCTTCTCTCGTGGCACCTGCTGTGTGGAGAGGACCTTCTGGGGGTACGCTTGGGGCACAGCTTCACCAGCCCTGTACCTTGGCATTTAGGACTCTGCTTAGTGGCCAGCCTGCTTCTCACCAGCAGCGCACCTCTGCCTGGATTGTACACTCAGGGGAACTCAAATGGAGCTTCTCAACTTCTGTTACTGCCCTCTGATCTTCCTGCGAGAAAAGGCCAGCATCCTGCTCTCTTCCCAGCTGCAGCTAGGCCACCTTTGTGCTTCCTTCTTAGTGGGAAATTATACATTGCAATTAAGTGGAAGAGAGCGTGTGTGTTGCATGTGTTAAACTCCGAGGAGTGCCTAGTTTTCCTGTTTGCTGGGTGTGTGGCAGGGCCTGCTGAAAGAAGGGTAAGCACTGCCATCTAGTGGCGGAACTCAGAGAGGCAGCTGAAGGTCTGTGTAGTCTTATTGTTGGAGCCAGGGTAGTCCTTGCAACTCCATCGGGGCATGCCCTTAACTGCAGTCAGAACAGAGTTAAGGATGCTGTGCTCTTTTGTAAACAGGAGTCTGTTTCAAACTCAGTCATAAGAAGAGAACAGACAGTTTGCCATTCTTTGCATAATCCTTTCCCCAGCAAACTTTTGGTCAACAGTCTAATTTTCTTCCTTTTATGACTGTGTTCATTCTGTTGCTTCCCTGTTTAAAAATTCTGAGTGGCTTCTCAAGGGCCCATGTGAGCTGACTTCCCCTCACCTCCTTTTGTTTCTTGTTCCTCATTTGCTCCAGACAGATTCCCTCCTTTTTTGACTGTATGCCAGCAGGAAGGTTTGCCCTTATCAAAAACCCCTGTACCTTCAACCTTGTCCTCCTGCTTTTTTTAATCAATGAAACCCGCCATCCATCAGGGTGAACAGAAGCACAAATTTTATAACAAAAGAAACCTTGATATGTTGTTAGTATTTATCAAAGTATGGCATAAAGACCACCTCAAATGGAATCACCTAGGGGTGTTCATACAAATGGAGAATCAGTTTCTGGGGGAGCTCAGGAGATTCCTCTGTGATTTTTAGGTTTACTAAATTTGTCTGTCTATCTATCAATCTATGAATGACAGAATCTCTTGCCCTGGGATAGAGTGTGGCATCTATCTATCTATCTATCTATCTATCTATCTATCTATCTATCTATCAATCATCTATCTATCTATCTATCTATCTATCATCTATCTATCTATCTATCTATCTATCATCTATCTATCTATCGATCGATCGATCGATCGATCGATCGCAGAGTCTCACTCTGTTGCCCTGGGTAGAGAGTATAGTGGCATCATCATAGCTCACAGCAATCTCAGTCTCCTGGGCTTAAGCAATCCTTTCCTTTCAGCCTCCCGAGTAGCTGAGACTATAGGCACCTGCCACAGCCTGGCTATTTTTAGTAGAGACAGGGTCTCGCTCTTGCTCATGCTGGTCTCTTCCTAAGCTCAAGCAATCCACCTCCCAGAGTGGGTTCACCAAATTTTTTGATTTCTGATTAGAACAAATAATAGCCAGCCTCTGTGGAGCTTTCACTGACTCCCGTAACTGGTGTCCATCTCTTGAATTTACCCATTTACCTTTTGATTCTTAACCATGTTCTGCCGGATATTGCTTCTAATTATCCCACACATATAGGTCTTTTCTTCATAGCAATTGTGTGGCTGTCGTGTTCTGGGATCATACTGTGTCTACTTTGGATCTCCAACTATAGCTACTCCAATAATAGGCAAGTAGTTGATGTGCTATAAAATGCTTCTCAAATAAAATGAATAGTAAAAAAAAAGAAAAACAAAAAACAACCAATCTTTTTTGTTTCCTTCTTTTCCCCTCAAGGCCCACCTTCCATTGAATAACTTGATTATCCTTTTAGAATTGTTTTTGGTTATTAAAAGTCTGACCAGAGTATTAATTGACATGAATAAATTCTGACTAATCCAGCGAACAAATCCTTATTTGCATATTCCATTCAGCTTTTGTGCTTTCTTTTTTGTGTACAGTGTCAGTGCACATTTAAACTAGCTGTTGTCCCTAGCTTGTGGTTCTGATTTCTTCAGTGCAGAAGCTAGAGTCTTCTGAAGGTACCTGCATTATTCACGATAAATAGCATGATTTGCTTGGCCCAGCTTTCTCCCTGCTTTTATATATTAATTTTTAAATCATCCTTCTCCTAGAGTTTGGGCTAAAGACTCCTTTGAAAATCCAAATAAAATTATGGAATATGTGTGCTATCCTATAGTTAACATTGCTTTTGTTTGTTTGTTTATTTCTTCCATTTGTGATCATTTGCTAATGCTTTCCACCTTTCAGAAGCCTCAGGATAACTTTCCACAGGGTCACCATATCCAAGGATTTACTGGCCCAAGTTTTCTCTTGGACATATCCCTTTTAATAAGTTGGAGTCTCTTCTCCGGGCTGTCTGTTCTCCAGGCCTGCTGCGTGCCCATTATCCCAAGCCATTTACTGCTCCCTGGGAATTCTCTGTGCCCCTCTCCCAATTTAGGTTTCTTGTTTCTTGAATATCGTGTTTTGCACTTTCTTGGTTTGCATTCTTGTTTTGGTGGAGTATACCCTTTAGTAGCTTTGTCAGACAGCTATGATGGTGCAGTGGCCAGGGAGGAATACAGTGCTGATGGCTTTCCATGTGTTTGTCTCTGGAGGTATGCTGCTCTGGTTCAGACCAGGGGCCCCCTGTGCCTTAGGCACGGTTGTCTTCTAGGCTGCCACTGCCATTATTATCCTAGGCAGTGTCTTTCAACCTTTTTTATTGTACGGCACACATACACCTATAGCTCAACTTCATGGCAACCTTAAATTATGTTGATTAGAAAAAGAGTAAAATAAAGAATGTACTTACTGTGCTTTGAACTTATTTTGAAAATAATTTAATTAATGATCTTTAAAAATTTTCATAGCACACCGGTTGGAAATCACTGTTCTAAGGACTCAGTTTACCTACCTCTTATGTTAGAACTTCTGTTTTCTCTATCCCAGTTGTTCCCTGTTTTTAGTTTAATCTTATGTTTTGGTAGAGAATGTTTTCTAATAAGTTCATGAGAAAAAGGATGTGGGAGGTATATTTGAGGTCTTTTTTGTCTGAAAGTGTTTTTATTCTGTCTTCAGACTTGATTGATAGTTGGGCTAGATTGAGAGTCCTTCAGAACCTTGAAGGCCTCACTCTACTGTCTTGAAGCAGTTTTGGGGGAATCCAAAGCCATTTTGATTCTAATTCATTTTTGTATATAACCTCTTTTTGATTCTCTAGAAGCTTATAGAAGATTCAAATCTTCCCTTTGGGTCTAGTGTTTTGAATTTTTAGATAATGTGCTTTCATGTGGGTCCTTTTCTGTCCAATGTGGTGGATGCTCATAGGCTCTTTATTCTGGAAATTTATGTATTGTGGTTTGAGAAATATATTTTAGAAAGATTTTATTAATGGTATTTTCCACCCTGTCTTCTCTTTCTTATTAGGGCTCTTGTCATTCATCTATTGGGTCTAGTGATCTGGTCCTCCTACATTTAAAAAAAAAAAAAAACAAAGAAAACATTTTCAAATTTTTAAAAATGTTGCTATTTTCCTCCCACTTTCTGTGAGATCTACTCAATTTTATCTTTCAACTCTTCTACTGAGTTTTTCATTTACCCTATCATGGTTTTAATTTTAAGAGCTTTTTCATTTTTAGTACTATTCCTTTTTACAGCGTCCTGTTCTTTTTTCATGAATAAATAGATATTCTTTCCTTCTGAGCATATTAAGGGTATTTGTTTTTGAAATTTTCTCCATGATAAGTTTCTGTTTTCTCCAGGTGAGGATTTTTTTTTCTTTTTTGGCGGGGGGGGGGGGGGATATGTGGGGCTGTGTTTTGGTTTACATCCTTT
>CAUYPK010055268.1:0-13337 GCA_963574355.1 Loris lydekkerianus
ATTTCTTGAGCCCAGGTTTTGTCTGTTGCTTGTTCAGGTTAGCACACGCAAATCTACCCCGGGCGACAGATTTCTGCACTGTAAAAAAAAAAAAAAAAAAAAAAAAAAAAAAAAAAGACATGTTTAACACCTGTGGCTGAGTGAGTAGGGCGCCAGCCTCATATACCGAGGGTGGTAGGTTCAAACCCGGCACTGGCCATGTGTTGTGGTGGGCGCCTGTAGTCCCAGTTACTCGGGAGGCTGAGGCAAGAGGATTGCCTAAGCCCAAAAGTTGGAGGTTGCTGTGAGCCATGATGCCATGGTACTCTACCAAGGGCAACAGGGTGAGACTCTGTCTCAAAAAAAAAAATAGAAAAACTCGCTAGGTTTTGTGGTCCGCCCATGTAGTCAGTCCCATCTACTTGGGAGGCTGAGGCAAGAGGATCACTTGAGCCCAGCAATTTGAGATTGCTGTGAGCTATGATGATGCCACTGTATTCTGCTCAGGTTACAGTGAAACTCTGTCTCAAAAAAGAAAATAGAAAGGAAGAAAGAGAAAGAGAAAGGGAGAAAGAGAGAAAGACAGAAAGAGAAAGGAAAAAAAGAAGAGAGGGAGGAAGGGAAGGAAGGAGAGGGAGGGAGGGAGGGAAGGAAGGAAGGAAGGAAGGAAAGGAAGGAAGGAAATGTGGCTAGTGTGGGCGGCACCTGTGGCTCAAAGGAGTAGGGCGCCAGCCCCATATACAGGAAGTGGCAGGTTCAAACCCAAACCTGGCCAAAAACTACAAAAAAAAAAAAAAAAAGATTAAAGAAATGTGGCTAGTGTGACTAAGGAATGAAATTTTAATTGTGTTTAAATAGTCACAAGTGGCAAGTGGTTCCTATATCACATGGCGTGGCTCCTGGCCTGCTCCTTTGCAATATTCAGGTCTCAGCTCTCAATTCCCTCCTCAAAGGGAACAACCTGTGGTGGGAAGAACAATGACTCCCAGAGATGTCTGTATGTTAATCCCCAGAACCTGTAAATATGCTATCTTACATGACAAAAGCACATTAAGTTGCAGATGGAATTAAATTGCCAATCAGCTGACCTTGAAATGGGGTGGTTATCCTGGATTTTAATGAATGGGCTCAATCTAATCCTATGAGTTCCTAAAGTAGAAACAGGTCAGGTGAAGTGGCTCATGCCTATAATCCTAACACCCTGGGAGGCTGAGGCAGGTGGATTGCTTGAGCTCAGCTCAGGAGTTTGAGACCAGCCTGAACCAAAGTGATACCCCGTCTCTACAAAAAATAGCTGGGTGTTGTGGCTGGGGCCTGTAGTACTAGCTACTGGGGAGGCTGAAGCAAGAGGATCACTTGGTTGCTATGAGAGTTGACAAAGTAAGACTCTGTCTCAAAAAAAAAAGAAGGAAGAAAATGGTGGAACTCACCCACCATTGTTGGCTTTGAAGTTGGAGGGCACAGCCACAAGCCACGTAGTACAAGTGACCTCTGTAAGCTGGGAATGGCCATAAGCTGGGAAGGGCAGCAAGGAAGTTGGAACCTCAGTCCTACGACAGCAAGGATCTGAATTCTACCAACAACCAGAATGACTGAGGAAAGGGATTCTCCCCTCAAGCTTCCAGAAGGGAACACAGCCTGTCAACACCTTGATTTTAGTCCCATGAGACTGACACTAGACTTTGGACCCACACACCTATATAAATTTGTGTATATGACAATTTTTTAAGCCATCAAGTTGGGCCAATTTGTTTCTGCAACAATAGAAAACTAATATACCACCCTAGACAGCTCTGGCCCTCGCCTACAGTGCCCTTAAGGAGTGAGGATTCTCAGAGGCCATGGAGAGGTATCCGGGTGGGTGCCCCTTCTAGACTACACTTCAGCAGTCTGGGACTTGGGGATCCCTGCTTTGGGGGCCCATATGCACCTCCTCCCTCATCTGCCTTCCAGAGTGTGGGCAAGCCTTGGATGAATGGCCCCTTAGGCCTGATGGGAAATGTACCAAGGGACATCTGCTTAGGAGGAGGGTGAGGCCAGAGCTGGGACACTGGCCTTCAGTGTCCACATGGGCACACGTTTGCCCCTTGAGTAAGGAACAGAGCAGCGTGGGGCAGGGGAAGGAAGAGAAGCTGCTCAGAAGGAAGGCTAAGGGGCAGGCTGGGCCCAACACACTGGTGCTGCCACATTTCAGGTGAAACTCTAGGAAGTCTGTGCATTTTAGATTCAAAGTTGGTCTTCCAGGTTTTGATGAAGGTGTTGTTGTCAAAGTAGGAGAATAGAACATTTTTCTTTAACAGTCTATTGATTTGTACTTTTAAAAATGTTTAGGCCTAGGCCTGGGCCTCCACCTATCCCCCAGCACAGTCTCACAGTGTTGGGACAGCCTTGAGGCTTACTTCCTACCCAAGGTCTTACTCTTAGAGTGAGTCTCCTTGTCATCTTATTTTATTTTTTCCAAGACACTTATTGTTGCCTGAAATTGTCTTACATATGTGCTTGCCTGCACCATCTCTGCCTTTCTCTGTTCACAGCAAACTGCAGAGAACAGCTGTGTCTTGCTTGATGCTGTTTTGCCAATGCCAGGATGAAATAGGTGCTGGACTATATTTGCTGGATAAATGGGTGATAAAGTGCAAAGGAGTCCCTGAGGTTTCCTTATTTTTTATATATATTTCAATTTTACTTTATTTTATTTTATTTTTGAGATAGAGTCTCACTTTGTAGCTGTTGGTAGAATGCCGTGGCATCATAGCTCACAGCAACCTCAAACTCTTGGGGTCAAACAATTCTCTTGCCTCAGCCTCCCAAGTAGATGGGACTACTGGCACCCACCACAACACCCAGGTATTTTTAGAGACAGGGTCTTACTCTTGCTCAGGCTGGTCTCGAACTCCTGAGCTCGGGCAATCCACTCTCCTCGGCCTCCCAGAGTGCTAGGATTTACAGGCATAAAGCCACCATGCCCAACTAAATTTTATTTTTGTTTTATTGTTTGGGATCCATTGAGGGTACAAAGAATTAGGTTACACTGATTGCATTTGTTAGGTAAAGTCCCTCTTATAATTGTGTCCCACCCCATATGCCATACACCATGATCCCCCAACCCCTTCTCCCCCTTGTATTAGCTCATCTACTGCCTTCATATTAGAATTGAATACATTAGATTCTTGCTATTTCATGTGATGTTTTACTAAGAAGAATGTGTTCCACTTCAATCCAGATTAATACAAAAGATGTAAAATTGGCCAGGTGCCGTGGCTCATGCCTGTAATCCTTGCACTCTAGGAAGGCCGAGGCAGGTGGTTTGCCTGAGCTCACAAGTTGGAGACCAGTCTGAGCCGGAGCAAGACCTCATCTCTAAAAACGGCCAGGTATTGTGTTGGGCACCTATAATCCCAGCTACTTGGGAGGCTGAGGCAAGAGAATCAATCACTGGAGCTCAAGAATTTGAGGTTGCTGTGAGCTATGACACCATAGCACTCTACCAAGGGTGACAAAGTGAGACGCTGTCTAAAAAAAAAAAAAAGGTAAAGTCTCCATCTTTTATGGTATACATATACCACAGCTTGTTAATGGGTTGGTAGGCATTTAGGTTGTTTCCACATATTGGTGATTATAAATTGAGCTGTGGTAGTACAAATGGCAAATGTCTTTTTTTTTTTTTTTTTTACGAGACAGAGTCTCATTTTGTCACCCTTGGTAGAGTGTAGCATCACAGCTCACAGCAACCTCCAACTCCTGGGCTTAGGCGATTCTCTTGCCTCAGCCTCCCAAGTAGCTGGGACTACAAGCACCTGCCACAACGCCTGGCTATTTTTTTGTTGTTGCAGTTCGGCTGGGGCTGGGTTTAAACCCGCCACCCTCAGTACATGGGGCCGCACCCTCCTCACTCAGCCACGGGTGCCGCCCTTCTTCAAGGATTTTTATTATTTCATGCCTTAGATTTAGATCTTTTACCCATCTTGAATCAGTTTTTGTAAGTGATGAGAAGTGTGGGTCCAGTTTCAGTCTTTTACATGTGGTTATCCAGTTCTCCCAGCACCATTTATTGAATAGGGAGTCTTTCCCCCAGTGTATGTTCTTGTTTAGTTTATTAAACATCAGGTGGTTGTAAGAAGTTAGCTTCATCTCGTGGTTTTCTATTCAGTTCCAAATATCAATGTCTATTTTTTTTTTTGGTTGGGGGGGGGGACAGAGTCTCACTCTGTTGCCCAGGCTAGAATGCTGCGGTGTCAGTCTAGCTCACAGCAACCTCAAACTCAAATTCATGGGCTGAAGTGATCCTCTTGCCTCAACCTCCCAAGTAGCTGGGACTACTTGGACCCACCACAGTGACCAGCTATAGGTGGGGTGTTGCTTTATTCAGCTTGGTCTCGAACTCCTGAGCTCAAGCTATCCAGCAGCCCCGGCCTCTCAGAGTGCTGGATTATAGGCCTGACCTATGCACCTGCTATTGGCCAGGTGCCAGCATTCTTACAAGCTCTTCCACCTCCTACTTGTCCATCTAGTTCTGTGATCTGGCTCCCTGGGGAACTCCCTCCTCTGCTGACTCTTCATCTACTTTAGGCTTTCGAACATAGATGTTCCTTAAGGCCCTTTCCTTGCTCTGTACACTCTTGCCCTTGAAAATTTCAGTGGCTTCTATGATTTTTTAAAAGTTGACCATTTTTTATAATCTTGGATGTTAGTCTAGACGTGATGGCTTGCACCTGTAATTCCAGCACTCTGGGAGGCTGAGGCAGGTGGATCACCTGAGCTCATGGGTTAGAGACCTACCTGGACTGGAGGGAGACTTCGTCTCTAAAAATAGCCAGGCGGGTGTTGTGGTGGGCACCTGTGGTCCCAGCTACTCTGAGAGAGAAAGAGTCTCATTTTGACGCCCTCGGTAGAGTGCTATCCCGTCACAACTCACAGCAACCTCCAGCTCTTGGGCTTAGGCAACTCTCTTGCCTCAGCCTTCCAAGTAGCTGGGACTACAGGTGCCCGCACAATGCCGAGCTATTTTTTTTTTTTATTGCAGTTTTGCCGGGGCCGGATTCAAACCCACCACCCTCAGTATATGGGGCCAGTGCCCTACCCATTGAGACACAGTCACCACTCCAATGGCCAGATCTTGATGCCCAACGTTGGTTACAGGAGCAGCAAGAAAATAAAGTGTGTGCTGCCCAGTGGTTTCTGAAGTTCCTCCTCCAAGACACAAGGAGCTGGAAGTACTGCTGTGCAACAAAGGACCGCAAAGGCCTGTGGGGAGAGCAGCCCGCTGGCCATCAGAGTCGCCAATCCCAATGCCAGGCTGCACAGCGAAGAAAACAAATGAACAGCTCAGGTGCACATTTTATTTGTGTTTAAATAAAACCATAAAAACTGCAAAAAAAAGTTTTGGATGTTACAAAATTACGCATGGATTTCAAGTTTAGGTTTGAGATTCTGACTTTTCTTTTCAGTATGCTCTTTCAGGTTAATCTCCAGCCATATTTCTTCCAAAACAAGCCTTTTCCAATTATATGAAATATTAATTTTATTTTTTGAGACAGAGTCTCACTATGTGGCTCTTGGTAGAGTGCTATGGTGTCACGGCAAACAGCAACCTCAAACTCTTGGGCGTAAGCGATTCTCTGGCCTCAGACTCCCGAGTAGCTGGGACTACAGGCACTCGCCAAAACGCCCGGCTATTTTTTTTGTTCCTGTTGTCACTGTTCTTTAGCTGGCCCAGGCAGGGTTCGAACCTGCCAGCCTCAGTGTATGTGGCTGATGCTGTAACCACTGTGCTAAGGGCGCCGAGCCTGAAATACTAATTTTTTGGAATTATCTTTTTTAAAAAATTGAAATATTCAGGGGCAGTACCTATGATTTTAACATCCTCTTCAGGAAGATGCCACTCCTAAGATTACTATTTTCTCAAGTGCCATTCTCGAATTTCCTCCTCCCACAGCACCTCTCCATCTGGAGACCCCAGAGGCCGCTCAGCATGTCACGTCTAAATTTAACCCCTTCCCCAATCTGGTCACCATCCCCTGGTCACTGAGCTCCGAAACCTTGGGCGTTCTGACCCTTCCCCACCTTGGCATTACCTCACACATCCATTTCGCCAATCAGCTCTTTGGATTTTACCGCTACCACGGCTTCACTGATGGAGCCCCGAAGTCTCCTACTCCTTTCTTTGACCAGGGCACTGGTCCACTCTTCCTGCCTAGCAAGTCCAGATTAATCCTCGTTTAGCTGGTTTCTCAGTCTGTTAACCTCCCTGCTCAAAAACTTTCAACGGCTCCTCCTGGAGACAGATTTAGGAATGGACTTTTCAGCCTGGCACCAGGTCTCACAGTATGTTAGATGATAGTGGTTTAATGTTTAACCTGCAACGGCCTTAAAATCCCAAGACCTGAGATGAAATCCTGGGTGTGTCACTTACTACTGGTGTGACCCCCCGGCAAGGAGCAACTTGCCTCACTTCTATGAACCTCTGTTTTCTTATTTACAAAAGAGAGTTATTATCTCCCGTCTGAGATAACATATGTAAAGTACTTATCCTTGTTCACATGCTTTCATGGTCATCCCATATAAAGGCACTTAGCGAGAGGTGCCAGTTACTGAGGCACTCAGCACCTCGGCCCTTCCCCAGGGACACTCAGTGTGCTCCTCTGTGATTACTGGTACTTTAAAGTTATTTTCTCCAGGTACTTTTCATTTCTGATAAATGAAAGGATTTCCAGATGCATATGTTAATGTATTTACTCTGTGTCACAGGTTGGCATACTTCTTCTGTAAAGGGCCAGATAGTAAATGTTTTAGGTGAGGTAGGGCATATGGTTTATGTCACAATATTCACCTCTGCTGTTAGCAGCTAGGCAACATGTAAATGAACGGGTATGGCTGTGCCCCAATAAAACTTTATTAATGGACACCAACATTTGCATTTCATATACTTTTCATGTGTCATGAAATATTATTTTTTACTTTTTCTAATCATTTAAAAATTTAAAATTTGCCGGGCATGGTGGCTCACACCTGTAATCCCAGCACTTGGGAGGCCAAGGAGGGTGGATTGCCTGAACTCACAGGTTTGAGATCAGCCTGAGCAAGAGTAAGACCTGTCTCTTAAAAATAGCCAGGCGTGGCTCGGCTCAAGTGGCTAAGGCACCAGCCACATACACCTGAGCTGGAGGGTTTGAATCCAACCTGGGCCGCCAAACAACGATGGCTGCAACCAAAAAAATAAAAAATAGCCAGGTGTTGTGGCGGGCGCCTGTAGTCCCAGCTACTTGGGAGGCAGAGGCAGGAGAATTGCTTGAGCCCAGGAGTTGGAAGTTGCTGTGAGCCGTGATGCCACAGCACTCTACCCAGGGGGACAACTTGAGGCTCTGTCTCAAAAAAAAAAAGGAGTTCAAGACCAGCCTGAGCAAGAGCAAGAACCTATCTCCACAAAAAAATTGAAAAATTAGCCTGGTATGGTAGCAGGCTACAAGCTATTTACGAGATTGAGGAAGGAGGAGTTTGAGGCTGCTGTGAGCTATGAGGATGCCACTACACTCTGGTCAAAAAAAAAAAAAAAAAAAAAGCACATCCCTTTAAGGGCTATATTAAAATGCCTGCTGTGTTAGAAACTCTCCAGTGATTCTTCTGTACCACCCACAGATGTTGTTTCCCTGCTCTGTCTCTTCTCCCATTCTCTCAGCAATAGGTTGTTGGCAGCTCCATTAATGTCCTTGTATTATAGCTATTTGGCTTTTTATCTTACTTAAAACGGCAAGCTTCTTGAGGTCTGTGGCCTTATGTCACTCAGGATCCCCTGGTGCCAGGCACAGAGTAAGCCTCAGAAAGCACCTCTCAATTTTTTTTTTTTTTTTTTTTTTTGTAGAGACAGTCTCTCACTTTATTGCTCTCAGGAGAGTACAGTGGTGTCACAACTCACAGCAACCTCCAGCTCTTGGGCTTAGGCGATTCTCTTGCCTCAGCCTCCTGAGTAGCTGGGACTACAGGCACCCTCCACAACCCCTGGCTATTTTTTGTTGCAGTTTGGCGGGGCCTGATTTGAACCTGTTACTCTTGGTATATGGGGCCGGCACCCTACTCACTGAGCCCAGGAGCAGCCCAGCATCTCTCAAATTTTACTTCTCACAATTGAAAATGAAGTTTTTGTTATTGTGGCCCCTATGTAACCCATATAATGGAGTGGGGAGAGAAGAAATTGTGGCGAAAAGAGCAGGTCTGGATAGAGGTGTTGGGGGCACAGCAGGAAGAGAATCAGCCTGGTTCTCCAGGTGGCATGGCTGGTCTATCTAACTTGTACTTTCTGCAGGAAGCAAGTCTGATTAGAAAGGTGGTTCTCAACCTTCCTAATGCCACAATGTATTTTCATTGTTAAAAAGGGGTTGTGACCCACAAGTTGGTAACGGCTGGATTAGAAAGAAAAGTAGGACTTCCTAAAGCTTCCCACGCTTGGTGAAATTCAACTGCTCATTCTCTTTGGGCCTCAGGAGAGCAGGGTTCTGAGAAAGGCCTCACGATACACATCGCGCCCCAGTTCCGCAGAGTGAATCAGGCTCTGATGCAATTGGAGACAGGCCTTAAATACTAGCCTCATCTCGCAGCTTTGTCATTTCTCTGAGGGAATCCTTGCCATTTCTCTTCCAGGCTCAAAGCAGCTCTCTGCCCCATCTGAGCTCTGATGAGAGGGCAGTTTAAACTGCTCTGATTACCAGGTTTCATTAGGTAAGAAGGACAGATTAAGCAACAGTGGCCCAAATAACTTTAGTGATACAGACACTGTTTTTCAAAGCCTGGAGAAGTCTTGCCAAATCAAAGGATGTCTTGATGAGATATTCTGAATATAAGTTTCCTTCTCTCTGGCAGTAGAGAGGATTAATTAAATGCTTGTGAAGTGCTTTGAAAATTTAAGCTGTTAAGAATTATTGTTCTGAACAGCTTACATTTTCAAAGCACTTCACTGTTAAGAATTATTGTTCTGGGGTGGCGCCTGTGGCTCAGTGAGTAGGGCACCGGCCCCATATACCGAGGGTGGTGGGTTCAAACCCAGCCCCAGCCGAACTGCAACCAAAAAATAGCCGGGCATTGTGGTGGCGCCTGTAGTCCCAGCTGCTCGGGAGGCTGAGGCAGGAGAATCATGGAAGCCCAAGAGCTGGAGGTTGTTGTGAGTCCCGTGACAGCATGGCACTCTACCAAGGGCTATAAAGTGAGACTCTGTCTCTATGGGAAAAAAAAAAAAAAGAACTATTGTTCTGGGTGGCGCCTGTGGCTCAGTGGGCTGGGCACCAGCCCCATACACTGAGGGTGGCGGGTTCAAACTCAGCCCTGGCCAAACTACAACAAAAAAATAGTTGGGTGTTGTGGCAGGTGCCTGTGGTCCCAGCTACTCGGGAGGCTGAGGGAAGAGAATCTCCTAAGGGAGATTGCTGGGAGTTTTGATGCCATGGTACTTTTCCAAGGGTGACAAAGTGATACTCTGTCTCAAAAAATAAAAAATATTGGTGGCACCTGTGGCTCAAAGGGGTAGGGCACAAGCCCCATATGCTGGAGGTGGTGGGTTCAAACCCAGCCCCAGCCAAAAACTGCAAAAATAATTGTTGTTCTGTGTAATAAGGAAAAAATAGAATTCTTGGCTCATTAGAGCTCTAATATTGTAAGCCTGAGCACTAATTTCAGAATATTTTTGGGAGCTGTGGTTTTTTTTTTTTTTTTTTTTTTTGAGACAGAGCCTCAAGCTGTCATCCTGGTTAGAGTGCCATAGCATCAAAGCTCACAGCAACCTCCAACTCCTGGACTCAAGCCATTCTCTTGCCTCCACCTCCCAAGTAGCTGAGACTACAGGCGCTTGCCACATTGCCCGGCTATTTTTTGATTGCAGCCGTCATTGTTGTTTGGCGGCCGGGGCTGGATTCAAACCAGCCAGCTTAGGTGTGTATGGTGTATGGCTGGTGCCCCAGCCGCTTGAGCCACAGGCGCCAAGTTGGGAGCTGTGTTTTTTATTAAGAGAAAGAGATAACAAAATGCGCCTGTGAATACACATACACAGTACACATGCTGGAAAGTTGGCTGGGTTAATCAGTGTTTCTCTCGAGTGAGAAATGAACTGGAGGCTCATTGCCTGTAGCTCAAGTGGCTAAGGCACCAGCCACATACACCAGAGCTGGTGGGTTCAAATCTAGCACAGGCCTGCCAAACAGCAATGACAACTGCAACCAAAAAACGACCATGCTTTGTGGCGGGTGCCTATAGTCCCAGCTATCTGGGAGGCTGAGGCAAGAGAATCGCTTGGGCCCAGGAAGGAGGTTGCTGTGAGCTGTGATGCCACAGCACTCTACTACCCAGGGCTACAACTTGAGGCTCTGTCTCAAAAAAAAAAAAAAAAGAAAGAAAGAAAGAAAGAAAGAAATGAACTGGAGAAGTTAATTCAATTCTCTTTGCCTACTAAAGAGACAAAGAATCAATTGGTTAACTGTGTAGGGATGGCTTCACTGAAACACTAGCAGACAGGCATTTGCTTTTAATAGGATCAAGGGACTAAAAGTGAGATTGTGTACATGTAAACATGAAGTCCAACCAGCTCTGATGGCCTCTTCTGCCTGAATAAAGCTAAATGATGCAGACAGACACTTGGCCTCCTCCCTGTTGACAGATTTGCTGAGGATCATTACTGCTTTATTTCCAAATGTTCTGTGATATTTCAAAGCACGCTGTGGATAGCACACTGTGGATATTTCAAAGTCCACAGTGGACCCTCACTAGGACCCTCCCAGCCTACATTGAGGACTTAACGTACCATTGCAACAAATTCCTACAGATTTAACATCTTAAGAAACCATAAATGTTTTATATTATAGTTCTGGAGGCCAGAAGTCTAAAATCAGTCTTACAAGGCTAAAGCTCCAGGTGTGCACAGAGCTGGCTTCCGGATGCTCAAGGAAGACCCTGCTTCCTTGCCTTGTTGGCTTTACAGAGGCTGCCTGTGCCCCTCAGCCTGTATCCCCTTCCTGGGTCTCACTGGCCTCTGTTGTAGGTGTCACAGCTCCTAGCTCTCTGACCCTCCCACCCATCCCTTTCTTACAAAGACCCCTGTGTTTACATTGGTGCCCCACAGACAGTCCAGTCTTCATCTCAACATCCTTAACTCAATCACATCTACAAAATCCATTTGCCATTTAGGGTAACTTACTTTCAGGTCCTGGGGGTTAGGTTGTGACATTTTGGGAGGGGAGCATTATTATATATACCACAGTTTTCATTTCTAACCCCTTTGCCTTTTTTTTCATTTACATAAGCCAGGCCCTATTTTAAATGTTTTATGTATTAACTCACTTAATCTTCACAACCACCCTGTTACTACAGATAAGGAAACTGCAGGAAGTGTTAAATGACTTGCCTAGGGTCATTAATTGTGTAGTCAAGCCTACAACTAGAAAGGTGTGGCTTCTGAGCCATTCTTATTCAAAGATCACAAGGACTTTGTTTATGCCCTGGAGGACTTTATTGTCTTTGTTTTAAATGGTAAAAATAACACAGTGTGGATTTAAAATAATCCAGATAAGGCTGGGGATCGGTAGTACAGTGGTTATGGCGCCAGACACATACACAAAAGGTGGCACGTTCGAACCCAGCCCGGGCCAGCTAAACAACCACAATTAAAAATAGTCGGGTGTTGTGGCAGGCGCCTGTGGTCCCAGCTACTTGGGAGGCTGAGGCAAGAGAATCACTTGGACCCAGGAGTTTGAGGTTGCTGTGAGCTGTGATGCCACGCACTCTACCCAGGGTGACAAAATGTTTAACTCTGTCATCATCATCATCATCATAATTCCGATAAGATCATTCTGCCTTTCCTTCACTAGATCTCCCCTCCCTATTATCTTTTGCCAGAAACAACCCTTTTAACAATTGAACCTGTAGTGCTTTCAGGGGTCACCACAGCATTCTGTGTGGCAATTATACTCTAATATTTATACTCTAATATTTACAGAGTCTCACTCTATTGCCCTGAGCAGAGTGCTGTGGTGTCATAGCTCACAGCAACAAACTCCTGAGCTCCATTAATCCTCTTACTTCAGCCTTCCAAATAGCTGGCACTACAGGCACCTGTCATAACACCAGGCTAGTTTTCCTATTTTGAGAAGAGACGGGTCTAACTCTTCTTTAGCTGGTCTGGAATTTGTAAGCTCAAGTGATCCTCATGCCTCCGCCTCCCAGAATGCTAGGATTAACGGTTTGAGCCACCATGCCCGGCCACACCTTAATTTTAAATGAATATACAGTATACAACTGTATATTCTGTGTACAACTGTATATAGTCATTCAGATAATGTAAAATATACTCTCATTCATTCCTCTAAAATTATTATTATTATTATTTTTTTTTAGAGGCAGAGTCTCAGTTTGTTGCCCTCGGTAGAGTGCCGTGGTGTAACAGTTCACAGCAACCTCCAACTCCTGGGCTTAGGCGATTCTCTTGCCTCAGCCTCCCAAGTAACTGGGACTACAGGTGCCCACCACAATGCCAGCTATTTTTTTTTTTTTTTAAATAAGAGAAAGGGCTTTATTTGCCAGCCGGGAGCTTATGGAATAGAAGGATTCCAAATGGCTGCGCTTCCTGACTGGCTTGGTCTTTCCCTTTTTATCGACAGAAAGTTCCAACCCACAGGTACCCTTCTCATTGGCCAATTTGAATCAAGTGCGAAATGCTATTCCAACCTCTACAGAACTACAGGATTTCACATTTACAAATTCCCAAGAGCTGAGGTACCATGGAAAGAAGCCCAGCTATTTTTGTTGTTGTTGTTGCATTTTGGCTGGGACCCCATTTGAACCTGCCACCCTCGGTATATGGGGCTGGTGCCCTACTCACTGAGCCACAGGCGCCACCCAGTTCTTCTAAAATTATTAAAATGGGGTGGTGCCTGTGGCTCAAAGAAGTGGGGCGCTGGACCCATATACTGGAGGTGGTGGTTCAAACCCGGCCCCGGCCAAAAACTGCAAAAAATAAAAAGAAGAAAACTACAATTATTAAAATGAAAATCCTAAATTTAAAAATTCTTACCAGAAAATCCCAAGACCAGAGATGTTGGCATGGATGTAGAGAAAAGGGAACACTTCTACACTGCTGGTGGGAATGCAAATTAATACATTCCTTTTGGAAAGATGTTTGGAGAACACTTGGAGATCTAAAAAATAGATCTGCCATTCAATCCTATTATTCCTCTACTAGGTATATACCCAGAAGACCAAAAATCACATTATAACAAGATATTTGTATGAGAAATGTTTATTGCAGCCCAATTCATAATTGCTAAGTCATGGAAAAAGCCCAAGCGCCACAAATGGATTAATAAATTGTGATATATGTACACCAT
>CAUYPK010055269.1:0-42500 GCA_963574355.1 Loris lydekkerianus
CAATAATTGAGGAATCAGTAGGTTAAATGCTTTTCAATATTTATTGCTAAAGAAAAACTGTAAACTAGCAACAACTTTAAAACTTTAAATAAAGTGCAGAAAACTGTAGCTTAACAGATAATCAAGCTAAATCACAATCACTGAATCAAATAACCTGTATGACCCGAGTATAAGCCGAGTTCGGGTTTTTCGGCACAAATTTTGTCCTGGAAAAACTTGGCTTATACTCGAGTATATACGGTAAGAGTGAGAGAAGGTGTAAATGTGTTCTCTTTGAAAAACAGTTTTATTGTTTCAGTAACTTACCACAGAAATGCATTAAAAAGAATAAATGTTTTAGTAGTCTCCAAAACTACAGAATTTATTCTTTCTCCCTTAAACATTCTTTTGTGCTATGCAATTCTAGTACTAGTAAATATTAGGCAATAGCGACTGCATATTTAAAAAGTACCCATTTGCTATTTTTGAATCTTGAAAACCTTTTAGAAGTCTTGAAGGGGCTATGTCTGTGTGTTCCCATGTTAACTCCAGTATTTTTATTACTTTGTAAGCAATATGCTATTTTAGAGTCCTTTTGCAAATCATAAAATGAATAGGAATAAATTGTCAATGAACGGAGGTCAAGGCAATGATGGATCACAGCTGAAACCTACTCAAATGGATTTTGTGGTGGTGGAGATATTGCAGAAGAACTCAAGAAGAAACCTAATATCAGAGCCTGGGCCACAAGTGGCTGGTGGTTACTTACCTAAAGAAGCCTAACAATGTATGATATACACCTAAGGGTGTCCACTTGCATTGCTTTAGAACATGGCCTGCCTTCTTAGCCTGTTCCTATCAGGACCCCAGACCAGACAGAACTAAAACTCCCTGACAGGGAGAAAACAGCAAGGGTGAGGGGATAGCACCTAAATACCTAAATTACTTTACTATGAGATGTAGACACTCCCGTTCATTGAAAGATAAGTTAATCAAACATCTGTAACACATTTCTACTCTTCCTGTCCTACTTCTTTCTGTATGTTAGCCACTGTTAGACAAAAAAAGCAAGCTATCTAATAAAGAAAGAAAGCAATCTTGGTAAAGACAATGAGGAAAGAAATAAGAAGGAATAAGGGGAACAAAAACATCATAATGCTAGATACAATTTTATATCCCTAAAATGTAAAATAGACATGAAAAATCTATTTTCATTAAAAAGGATTAAAACCAAAATGAAACCAAAAGCAAATACACAAACTGAATATGCCAAAAGCCAAAAAAAAATTGCAAATGTAGTCAGAGATCTATCATTAAATAGGCACTTATAATTTCTATCATATAAACATTTCAAAACTTTTTCTGACTTATTCTAGAATGCTTCATAAACCCTGACGCTATTGTCACATAAAGAAAACCAGAAAAGAGAACTATATGTTAATCTGATTTTAGGATATTAACATAAGAATGCTAAAGAAAATATTATCACATCAAATTCATCAAGGAACTAAAAGAATAGTTGTAAACAAGTATGGCTTAGCCTATTACTATACAACTGAATCAAAATTACAATTTTTTCTAATGTATTTTTAGTACAAAAAATTTAACATAAAAAGCATGACCTCAGTCCTAGCCACTAGATCACCAGAAACTAGAAATGGAGAGTGACTGTTCAATTGAAAAGGTATTTCCTACAGACATTAGGGAAAATTCTTAAACTAGATAATGTTAATGCTTGTACAGCACTGTGAATGTACTTAATGCTACTGAATTATCCACAATAAATAACTTTTTTACAATAAATAAATTTTGTGTATTTTTTCACAATAAAATATGCAATAAAAACATAAAACAACAAACACATTTTAGAAAAATGGATGAACATTTCTGATTTTAAAAATCTTACCATAATTGTAATCCTTATATATATGCAAATATATTCTAGATATCTTTTTAATGATAAAATAGGTTACAAAACTGTATTTATTTTTTAATTTTTAATTTTTTTTTTTTTTTGATTGCTTGGGCTTCATTGAGGGTACAAAGAATTAGGTTGCACTGGTAAAGTCCCTCTTATAATTATGTCCCACCCCTAGAGACGTGCTATACACTATGACCCCAATCCTCCTCCTTCCTCCCCTCTCCCCACTTGCTCATTCCCCTACCCTGCCCCTTTGTATTAGCTCATCTTCTGCCTTCATATTAGAATGGAGTACATTGGATTCTTGCTTCTCTATTCTTGTGATGCTTTACTAAGAATGTGTTCCACCAATATCCAGGTTAATACAAAAGATGTAAAGTCTCCATCTTTTTCAGTGGCTGAATAGTATTCCATGGTATACACGTATCACAGCTTGTTAATCCATTCCTGAGCTTATGGGCATTTAGGCTGTTTCCACATTTTGGTGATTGTAAATTGAGCTATGATAAATAGTCTATTGCAAATATCTTTATTATAAAAGATTTTTTTTTTTTTTCCCTTTTGGGTAGATGCCTAGTAATGGGAAAGCAGGATCAAATGAGAGGTCTAATTTGAGTTCTTCGAAGATTCTTTATGCTTCTTTCCAAAAAGGTTATTTTGTGTTAGTTTGCAGTCCCACCAGCAATGTAAAAGTTTTCCTTCTCTCCACATCCACACCAGCATCTGCACCTTTAGGAATTTGTGATGTGGGCCATTCTCAGCAGTGTTAGGTGATATCTCAGGGTAGTTTTGATTTGCATTTCTCTAATGGTTAGGGAAAATAAGCATTTTTTTTTTTAATATGGTTAGTCATTTGTCTGTCTTCTTTAGAGAAAATTCTATTCCTGTCTCTTGCCCACTGATATAAGAGATTGTTGGCTTTTTCATGTTGATTAATTTGAGTTCTCTATAGATCCTAGTTATCATGTTATTGTCTGATTCATAATACGCAAATATCGTTTCCCCTTCTGAAGGTTATCTATTTGCTTTGGTTGTTGTCTCCTTAGCTATACAAAAACTTTTCAGTTTAATTAAGTCCCATTTGTTTATTTTGTTATTGTTGTTGTTGCATTTGCCACATATGTCTTCTTCATAAAAATATTTCCCCAGCCTGCTGTCTTCAAGTGTTTCTCCCACACTTTCTTCAAAGATTTTTATTGTTTCATGCCTTAGATTTAAATCGTTTATCCATCTAGAATCAGTTTTTATAAGTGGTGAGAGGTGTAGGTCCAGGTTCAGTCTTTTACATGTGATTATCCAGTTCTCCCTGCACCATTTATTGAATAGGGATTCTTTTCCCCAGTGTATGTTCTAATTTGGTTTATCAAAGATCAGGTAGATGTAAGAGGTTAGTTTCATCTCATGGTTTTCTATTTGGTTCCAAATGTCAATGTCTCTATTTTTGTGCCAATACCATGCTGTTTTGAGCACTATGGCCTTATAGTACAGCCAAAAGTCTGGTAGAGTGATACCCACCTGCTTTTATGACTAAGAATTGTCTTTGCTATATGAGGTTTCTTCTGGTTGGATACAAAATGATTATTTTTTACAAATATTGAAATTATGATGATGGTATTTTATTTCATTTTAATTTTTTTTTTCATAGCTTTCATCTCATTTACCCAATTATAGCATTAGGATATTTGTGTTCTACACATGATAGTATTTTAGATGATGGCATTTTAATGAAATTTTTTATTGAATCTGTAGATTGCTTTGGGTAGTATAGACAGACATTTTGACAATACTGATTCTTCCCAACCATGAGCATGCTCTTCCATTTGTTAATATCTTCTGCTGTTTCTTTTCTTAGAGTTTCATAATTTTCTTTGTAGAGGTCCTTTACCTCTTTTGTTATGTATATACCTAGGCATTTCTTTTTTTTTTTTAAGCAACTGTGAAGGGAATTAAGTCCTTGATTATCTTCTCATCTTGATTGTTATTGGCATATACCAAGGTTACTGATTTGTGGATATTAATTTTATATTCTTAGACATTGTTGTATTTTTTGATAAGTTCTAGGAGTCTTGTGGTTGGGTCTTTGGGGTTCTCTAAATATTATACCATATCATTGGCAAAGAGGGAGAGTTTGACCTTCTCTGCACCTATTTGGATTCCTTATATTTCCTTCTCTTGCCTGATTTTATGAGCTAGAACTTCCAGCACTGTGTTGAATAGTAGTGGTGATAGAGGGCAACCTTCTCTGGTTCTAGTTCTAAGTGGAAAAGCTTTCAGTTTTACTCTTTCAGTACAATATTAGCTGTAGATTTGTCATAGATGGCTTCAATCAGATTAAGAAATGTATGACCTATGCCTAAATCCTTAAGTGTTCTAATTAGGAAAGGATGCTGAATTTTACCTAATGCTGTTTCTGTATCCACTGAGAGGATCACTTGGTTTTTGTTTTTGTTTCTGTTTATATGTTGAATTATGTTTATGAACTTTTATGGACTTGTGTATGTTAAACCAGCCTTACTTCCTTGGAATGAAACCTACTTAATCATGATGAATGATTTTTTAATGTAATCTATTGGCTAAGATTTTATTGAAATTTTTGCATCTATATTTATTAGTGAAATTGATCTGAAGTTCTCCTTTTTAGTTGGGACTTTTCCTGGTTTGGGTATCAGGGTGATGTTTGTTTCATAGAACGTGTTGGGGAAGAATCCCTGTTTCTCAATTTTTTGGAATAATTTCTGCAGTATAGATATAAGCTCTTCTTTGAAGATTTGATAGAATTTGGTGTGAAGACATCTGTACCTGTTTTTTTTTGGGGGGGGGATTTTTTACTGTTTCTTCATTCTCAGTTCTTGAAATTGATCTGTTCAAGAGTTCTATTTCTTCTTGATTAAGTCTAGGGAGAAGGTGTGATTCCAGGTATTGATCCATTTCCTCCACGTTATCAAATTTGGGGTCTTGAGTTTCTTGTCGTACTCAGAGATGATTTCTTATATCTCTGTGGTATCTATTATTTCCCCTTTTTCATTTCTGATTGAGGTTATTAGAGATTTTACTTTTGTGTTTCTAGTTAACCTGGCCAAAGGTTTATTGATTTTATTTATTAAAAAAATAAACAAACAACTTTTGTTTTATTAATTTTCTGAATGATTCTTTTGTTTTCAATTTCCTTAGTCTCTGATTTAATGAATCTCTGATTTAATTTTGGTTATTTATTTTCTTCTGCTAGGTTTGGGGTTAAATTGTTTTTCCAATTTCATATGATGGTTCACGAATTTGTTGATTCCCTCTCTTTCTGTTTTTTGAATGTAGGCATCTAATGAGATAAATTTATCTCTGACGATTGCTTTTGTTGTGTCCCACAGGTTTTGGTGACTTGTGTCTTCAATGTTGTTATGTTTGAGGAATTTAACCATTTCCTCTTTTATCTTTTTCTGAACCCACTATCATTCAGTATAAGGGTGTTTCATTTCCAAGTCTTTGTATGGGATGAACATTTTTGTTGGAGTTGAGTTCCACGTTTATTGCCTTATAGTCAGAGAAGATTCAACGCATTATTTTTATTCTTTTAATTTTGCTGATGTTTGTTTTGTATTCTAGGATATGGTCAATTTTGGATTACAAACCATGGGTTGATGAGAAAAATGTATATTCCTTACTTTGGGGATGGTGTTCTGTATATGTCTATTAATCCCATTCGTTCGAGGGTCACATTTAAGTCCATTATAAAAAAAATAAATAAATAAATAAATAAATAAATAAATAAAATAAAAATAAAAATAAAAATAAATAAATAAAAAAAAAAAAAAAAAAAAAGTCCATTATATCCTTGTTTAGTTTCTGTTTAGATGATCTGTCAAGTTCTGTCAGAGGGTTGTTAAAGATTCTGACTATTATGGTTTTATGGAATATCATATTGCTCAGACACATGAAGGTGTACTTCGTAAATCTGGGAGTATTTACATTGGGTGCATAAATATTTAAAATTGAATGTCTTTTTGTTGTATTGTTCCATTGACCAGAGTAAAGTGCCTATCTTTGTCTTTCTTAACTTTAGTTGCTTTAAATATGCTTGTATCTGAAAATAAGATTACAGCCCCTCCTTTGCTCTGATTTCCATTTGCTTAAAATACGGTTGTCCTTCCCTTAAACCTGAGTCTTGATTTTTCCTTCAAGTCTAGGTGTATCTCCAGAAGACACCATATGGATGGCTTGTGCTTTTTTTTTTTTAATCCAATCAGCCTCCCCACCCCACCCCCCGTGCCTCTTTAGTAGTGAATTTAGTCCATTGACATTTATTGAGACAATTAAGAAGTGTGGTGGAGTTTTAGTCATCTTCTTTTGTGAAAGTCTGTTGTGTAGTTTTATCTTTTGCACCATAATGAATGCTAAGTTTTGACCTTTAGCTTTTGGGTGTTTACTTGGCTGTTGGTACGATGTAGTAGTCAGTATTGAGAATAGGTCTAAGTATTTCCTGTAGAGCTGGTCTTATTTTGGTGAATTTCTTCAGTGCTTGTATATCCACAAACTATTTGATTTCTCCATCAATTTTGAAGCTAAGTTATCAGGATACAAAATTCTGGGCTGAAAATTTTTTAGTTAAGAATGTTGAAGGTAGATGAACATGTTCTTCTGGCTTGGAAGGTTTCAGTCGAAAAGTCTGCTGTCATCCTAAGGACTCTGCCTCTGTAAGTCAGTTGGCACTTATTCCTGGATTCTTGCAGAATTTTTTCTTTCACCTTGACTTTGGACAGATTCATTACAATGTGTTTTGGAGATGCTCTGTTTGACTTGAAATGACCCAGGGTTCAATATCCATCTGAAAGGAATGTGTCAGAATCTTAATAAAACTTGGGAAGTTTTCATTTATGATAGTCTCCAGTAGGGCTTCCATTCCATTGGGACAATCTCCCCCCCCCCTTCAGGAATCCCTATTATTTATATGTTTGAACACTTTATGGAGTCTCATAATTTTCTAAGTGCCTGTTCTGCTTTCTCTCTCTTCTTTTCTACCTCTTTAACTACCTGGATTAACTCAAAAACTTTATCTTCTAGCTTTAAATTTCTTACTTCTCCATGGTCTAACCTATTTTTTGATACTTTCTACTGCTTCTTTACATTCCCTGATTGTCACTTTCATTTCTTTAAGTTCTGCCATATCATTTCTATATTCTACATATCTCTTGTCCAACTTTTGGTTCTGTCTTTCCATTTTCTCATCCATTCCTTTTATTATCTTTATCATCCATGTTTTAAAGTCCCTTTCTGTTGAGTCCATTAATTCTTTGTAGGTGGAGTCATCTGAAGTACCATCCTCAGGGTCCCTTGTGGGCGGTCCTCTGTTTTGTTTTTCATATTGCCTGAATTTTTCTGTTGATTCCTCCTCATGTGTTTTTTCTTCTTGTCCTCCTTTTTCCTTTTTACTGCCCCCTTGGTTTCAAACAGAAGTCCTTGCTCTTGATGGCAGTATGTTGCAATATGTCACCAGGACACCAGGTGTTGATATGGTTATTTTAGGAGACAGAGAACATAGCCAGCAACAGTTATGGTCCTTATTGCAAACTTAGTTGCCTTCAGTGATTGCCTGATTGTTTCCTCAGTATTCAAACCCTACTGGGTTGAGATCTTAAAGCTAACAAAAATCTTTCAGGGGCAGGTCTCATAGTGCCCTCTGATTCCAGATCCCATGGGGTGCAGGAGTTCCTCAGCTTATCTCAAGAGTGGAGTTGTTCCCAGCAGGTGGAATTAAGATGGCCATGCTTTAGGCCCCTTCTAAGACCTTCTTAAGACCTTCCTACAGTGGCAGCCACCTGACCACTGAGACCCAGTATGGCTGCCTCACCAGCCACCAATACTAAGGTAGATCCACTCCAACCAGTGTTCAAACCTGGTTGTATTGTTTGACTTTTCCAAGTCTTCCAAGCTTTCCACCTAATGTGCCACTCCCCCCAACAAGTGAAAACTCTAGAAAAGCTTCCTCCCACCCATGGCCTCAATGGGGGAGCCAGCAGATCCCATATGGTCACAGTCACTTGCCTATTTTATCAGATTTCCACTGCTGTGCATCATATACTGTATCCAGCTCACCATCTCCTTCTCCTTGCTGTGCTCCTTTTCTTAACCAACCTAACTAAAGTTAACCTCCTTCATTAGTACCCAATGCCCTTCCCTGTCCATTTCCTCTGAATACATTCCCAAACTGGAAATTGTTAATATTTTTTACTTGTTTTTATTTTAATAGTCTGCTCAATACGAATTTAAAGCCCTAGAAGGAAGGAAGTAGAAAGCCTTTATTTACTGTTATGTCTCAGTCAATGACTAATGAACAAATGACTAGATTACAAAGTAATTATTTTCTCTCTAATTCATCTGCTAACAAATTGAAAATTATGTCAAGGGTCAGTTCAAAATGTTTTATACAGCATGGAAGGAACATGTAAAAACTGTTTGCCAAGTTTATAACACAGGAAATTTTCTATATAAATAAAAATGCAGTGGTGCCTGGGTTTTAACACTTACTCAATTGTATTAGGCCAATTTGGGCCAGCTTGCAGAAGAAAGGTACTATAGCGTTATAGTGCTGGCTCTGACCCAGAACAACACCTACACTTTCTCAAATGAAATGTGTTGGGGAAAATAAAGTTGTGAAAAAGGGCTAACTCTTCACTACATTGGGAGAACAATGTTGGTTAAGTTTCCTAATGTCTCCCAGCTTTTGTTTGCTCCTGTGCAGTATGACCATGAAAGTTTTTTAAACCTACCCTCTCTGCCTTTCTAGCCACTACTTTTCTACTAAATTTGAACTCAGTATCTAAGTCTAAGATAAATTTTAAAAGTAAAGATTATGCGTCTTAAGGAACTACTTCTGAAGAAGAGAAATCATATGGTTTAATGGGCTTTTTCATGTTTCAAAGTGGAATTACGTGTGAAAAAATTGTCACTTAATTTTTATGATATTATGTTGTAATCTTCTTCAGTGTTTTTGGCAGTGAAATATATAAATGAACAACTATGGTCTAATATCACCTTGTAAGTATTTCAGTTGATTTACTCAAGTTTCTTTCATATTTATTGTGACCCATGATGCACTTCAGTAGAGTACTCAGAATAAAGTCGAATCTCAATAAATATTTCCTGATTGATGAATAGTCTATATATGCTTCCAGAAGTAACAAGTAAAATGTAAATATGAGCTGTTGTTAATGCATGCTTTCATGATGATAATTATTATAATGGCAATCACTTGGTTTTATCAACTGGATAGAACAACAATAATACTGCCACATAACGGTGTTCCACTGTTTTATTTTATTTTAAAATTGGACATGATTAAAATAATGAGTGGTTTAATAGAAATTCCAATTTGAAAAGAAAAACATTTAATTATTCCATTAACAGTGATGGTTCTTAGCTGAAGCAATATTCTTACATGTTTGGACAGAAAACAGTGATTCATTTATAAATAAGATTTTTATTTCAATAATCTTGAATTAAAATGAAACCTTTGGCCCCACTAGTAATTAAACAGCAGTGCTTTGCACTAGTCTTATTCTAAATATGCAAATGGAGAAAAACACTTTATTTTATTTATTTTAAAGTATACACAAACCACAGTGTTTTGGTCCAATAGGAAGGAAAGCACCTGCAAAGCTCTTACTTTCCCCACTTATGATTTTTTTTTTGGTAGGCTAAAGTATGATAGTACTCTTGTCCCCATATGGGAACCAGAGATTAGTCCCAGCAAAAACATTGCACACACTCAGCTATCTGCAAGCAATTGAGTAACCTAAGCTTAACTGTTATGTAGAGCTGGAATGAGAGGCACTTGAAAAAACTGGCCACATGGGGCACGCAGGGAGAGGGCCACTCACAAGTCCAAATAAGCCATGTACTTATTTGTCTCCTACAGGGTTGAAGAAAAGTTAGTACTCACAGTGGCCCTATTCAGTTCAACACAGCTGGTGGAACTGGCTGCATCTCTTCCTGGGAGCCCCTGGAGCCTTGGGCCCAGTGGGCCCATGAACCTGACAGCAGCAATCAGAGTAGAGCAGAACACTCTGCAGCCACATTCAAGAACTATAAGAGGTGTGTTTGTGTGTCTGCGCACGCACACATTAAGGATTGTTAGCCTTAAAGAACCATGGTATGTGGAAATGAACACTTCTGTTTCCTCCTTGTAAGGAAGGTTTTATGTTTTGCTCTTTTTACCCTCAAAAACTTGCAGTTATTTTTCTATAGGGTGAGAAGAATCTGAAAGAATAACTGCTTTGAATCCTTTCCACCCTAAATATCATGGCTAACCATTCTATTTCTTTCTTTCATTCTTTTTTTTTTTTAGCTTCCCTCATAGATAGGTGTTTATTTTGATATTTTCTTCAGAGGAAAGTAACATAGAAGTTATTTAAAGAACAAAACTTTGTATGATAGGAATTAAATGATACAATAGAAATAAAGTGCTTTTTTTTTTTTTTTTTTTTGAAAAGTAAATGTATTTCAGATTAATGTGAGGGTACAAACAACCAGGTCAAAATATTTGATTTTGTTAGTTATAGTCCCTCTTCTGGTTATGTCCCACACATAAAAGGTGTGCCAAACCCCCACCCACGTGCTCATTTGATAAGACCACCCCATTCCCCTTTCTCCTCCCACCTTGTTATTCTCCCCACCAACTTGAATTGAAATGAAGTTTTCTTATATGTGGGGATGAATTAGAAATGGACTGCTGAAGGCACAAGACAGTTTAAGATTGCAGTCTGAATGCATGATTTTTTGAGCTGAAAGTACACACTCAAGTATCCAAGTGCGAGGGCAATGATGACATCCACCCCTAACATGTAACCAGCATGATAGAGATGAAACAGCCTCAAATTTCAGCCTTCCAAGGCTGTGAAAACCATGTAAAATAAGGCTACATGTCTCCAAACACATCCACTTGGAATCTGGAAGAGCTTTCAGTCAAGCCTGTTAGTTTATTCTCCATACAGTTAGTCAGCAGAGTGCTCTTTTTCAAACTCTTACCTAATTAGGTCCCTTTACGTTTGCTTAAAACTTTGTTTTCTCACCTCTATCATAATAAAATTTAAACTAAATAAATTTGCTTATTACCAGGTCCCTGCTTATTGCTATAGCTTCATTCCTTATTTTACCTTAATTTCTTCCTCCCCAAGTAATCTTTGCAGATATCCAGCTATAAGGGTGCTGTATGAAGTTCATTTATCCAAGTTTCTTTACTACTTTTATGTTTCTACATGTACTAAGTACTTTAACAATCAGTTATTTTCAATCCTGGCTGCAGAGAAGGACCACAAAAAAAAAAAAAAAAAAAAAAAAATAGGCATCCACACCAGAATTGTTAAATTATTGTGTATGAGTCAGGAAGGAACATTGGTTTTTAAAACTCTGGATCCTTGTGTGTATTTACAACTGAGACTTTCTGGTTTAAATATTTATATCTACAAATTTCCTTGTATAATTTTAGTCATTTTGACTAAGCCAACCTCCCCCACTAGAACATTTCTATGATGTTTCTGTGGTCATATCTTCCCTCTGTGATCATATCACCCATAGCTCTTCACACATCTTATTTTGATTATTTGTCTCCTATTTCTTATTTCTGCAAGAATAAGAATTCTTTGCCTCCATATTTTCTAGTTCAGTAACTTCTTTAACTGAATAAATGGAGATTTTTCAAGTGAATGTAACAAATCGTTGTTGAGAGCTACCTGTGTATTGGCCACTCTGCTATTCTGTTGTCACATACACTACCCCTGTGCCTTGGGCCTTATGGCTTGGCTTAATAGCAGATATGTAACTTAACCAAATCAATACACAATCAAATATTTAATAGTATCTAAGGTATCAAAGAGAAAAACATAATTTTAGGAAGTCAATGAAACTTTTCATTAAAAAGCTTATTCATATTTACAACTAAAAGATGAGTAGGATTTTCCCATACTCAAGAGAAATGAGAGTCCTTCTGGCAGCAAGAATGGAACATTATTAAAGCAAATTTCTAGTGAGTAAAGTGGAGGGGAAATAGGAGATGAGATGAACAATGTAAGCAAGGAACAGGTGATAGAGAGATTCAAAGCTGCTGGAAAGGCCCCTAAATTCCATCCTAGTAAAATGGCAAAAGCCTATTATCCATCAGGTTTCAATTGGAAAAACAGAAACCCCCACAGATGTTTCAAACAATAGTAATTGTATACTGGCACTGGATTACAAGGGTGATGGAAGAGTTGAGAAACCAAGAAGGGGATAGTGAGGCAACCTACAAATTTACTGCAGCTGGAAAACACTATTTACTATTAGGCTGGAGGGATTTAGGGAAGACTGTATGATAGAGCTTCTGGTGTGAGACAGAAACATGGTCAATATTCCTGGTGAGAGCCAGGCCCACAGAAGGAGTGACTATCAGACAGAAATCAAACATACAGCTGAAGATACCTGCCCCACTCCCATCACCATTGCAACCTGCTGTGATACTAAGCAGGAACAAGGAAGTTTAGAAAATAGCTCCCTGTGATAAAAGAGTGGCACAGAAAAGGTTGGAAATAAATCTAAGAGCAAAAAGGCAGACCATTAAAACAGTAATAAGCAACAGTTTTGTGACATGATCAGGCTTAATTTAAAATATCAGTCTGGTGTGAATATGACATTGCAAGCAGAAAAAGGCAGGAGTGGGGCAGGACTATGGAGGTTTCCATGCAATGACCCCGGTAATAGAGGAAGTAGGCTGAACTAGGACATTAGCAGTGGTGATGGAGAAAAATGCTTGTATTTGAAATATATTGAAGAGGCAGGTAGAAACAGCAGGGATCATTTCTTGAAGGGAGAGAAATTTGGACTTTGTTCTTTATGTAATGGGGAGTCCCTGCAGGTTTTTGATCAGAGGAAATGGGAGCAGTGCCATCCATTTGAGATAAATTGAATGGATGAGACACTCAAGACAGGGAAACCTGTTAAAGGTTATTGCAATAGATCAAGCAGTAGGAATATCAATGTATCAAGGTGAACAACAAAACAAACAGGAAAACAAAACTAAGCAACAAAGTCTGAAGCTAATTTTATTTGGTTTAAAAAATGAGTATTGAAATAAAATTGATTTTTAAGAACCCTTTGTGATGTACTTGATTAATATCTGAACTCAGAAATTAAGTAATTGTATAGCTTGATTATGTGTAAGCCCAGAATCAACTGACATTTCACACAGAGGTTAGTTCATTTGATTGATGTCAGTCCCAACATAGATGAGCAAACATCAAGCCGTAATGACCACATGTGATTAATTCTGAATTTATGCAGTCTATCTTTGTCAAAAGGTAAAAGTGTATTATTAGAGTATTTTTGTTTTCAGGAATGGAGAAAAAATACTTCAAATCATCCATAAAAAATAAATTTTTTAACCTAGATTTGAAATCTATCTATCTAGTAGTCACCAAATGTTTGGAGTACACAGTCCATTTATAATGCCAATTTTTATTTTGTTAATTTCCTCATTTAATATCCAAATCTTGCTAGCTCAGTTCACTCATCCTTTATTTAATACATATTTATTATCTATTTCATGTCAGGTCTATGCTAGGCTCTAGTGGTATTGAAATGAACAAAATAGACACAAATGCCTGCCCATTAGAGTTTGCATGCAGTTTTCAGTTTATGTTAGGTGGGTAGGTAAAATAATGAAACTTTCCCAAATAGTCTTTTTGATGGAAATGATAAATGCTTACTATAAAATTTTAACATAGAAATATGCTTTGAAAATAACTATTTAAACTCAAATTTTATAAAAGGAAGAAAATATGGAGCTCAAGGGGAAGATAGTATCAGAAGCTAGACATACTGCTTTTGTCCTCCATATTGCATTTTCTCTAAATGTTATCTGTTTTACAAATGCGTGGATGACATCGCTAATGTTAAAAGACAACAGAGAATCCTTTAACATTTATCCTAATTCTTTTCTGTATACCTTTAAAATACATGTACACAAAATTATGAGTAGTAGTCATTGCCACATCTTTATTATATGCCAAATTTTATATTTTTATCCCTGTTTCCCTTGTACTCTTCTTTTTTGTAAAAATAAAAAATACAAGGATATCTGCTTTCTGACTCTGGATTTTGGAAAACACCCCCTTATTCTAATAACATGTGAAAACGTAAAAGACTGAAAAATTGTCCCTTCCTAGATATAGAATAGAAGGGAGGACACAGGGTGGCCTATGACCATCACAGATAATCATAGCAGAGACTCCTGAGCGTGAACTGCTGTGAGATCCATTGCTGGGGTAGGGAAACCTGAACTGTAATTAATAAATTACATGGACAAGTCTGAGAATTTAAACCTCCAGAGGAACCAGTTGTAGGGGAGCTCCATAATATTGTAAGTTTTACCTTCAGAAGCTTAACCAGGTTTCTATACTAAATGTCCTAGAAAAATCTCCTCATATTTCCAGAAGACACAGAAAGGGAACTATTTTGAAATGTGCCAGAATCTCTCTGTCCTTCTTCATTAGGCCTGCCCTCAGGAGGAATTATTTAATCAGAGTCTATAAACTGTTAGGGCCTTATCAGAGCCAAACTGACCTGGGGAAAGGGAAATACTGAAATCCAACCTATTCTAGCTATTCGGTTCCACCTAAAAGGTGAGAAAAAAACTAAGAAACAATTACACCATTTACTGAGTAGAAGTATAAGCTCCATAAAAGACTGAGACCTAACCACAGGACTATAGAATGCTTCCCCACAGATGAACTTTACTCATTGCATTACAAAAGGTCTATTTACAGAAGTTTCTTTAATATCATTTCTGGCTATCAAGAAAAAACTACAAGGCATACCAAAGAAAAAACACACAACTTGAAGAGACAGAACAAGGATGAAAACAAACTATGAAGAATTTTGGAATTACCAGATTGGACATTGAAAACAACTGCAATTAGAAAATAAGGGAATCCACTGGATAAAGTAAATAACATTCAATAATAGGTGGGCAATGAAACCAGAGAGATGGAAATGCTAAGGAAGACTTAAAAAAAAAAAAAGTCAGTGATTAAAAACACTGTGACAGAAGCTGTTAGTGGATTTATGAGTAGACTAAATATAACTGAGGAAAGAATCCCTGAGTTTGAGGATTTATCAATAGAAATTTTAAAAATTGAAAGAGAACTAGAACGAAGTCTGAACAAACCAGAATAGACTATGCAAGGGTGTTGAGACAACTGTAAAACATGTAACATACAGGTAATGTGAATACCAGAAGAAGAATAAGACAAAAGAAATGTTTGAAACAATAATGACTGAGAATTTCCTCCAAATTAGTATCAGACACCAAACCACAGATCCAGTAAGCTCAGAGATAAAAGCAGGATAAAAAAAATCCTAATTAAAAATGTCATTTTCAATCTCCATAAAATCAAGACTTAAAAAATTTATTAAAAGAAGCCAAAGGAAAACAAATCTTAACTACAGATAAAACTTACCCACATTGCTGGACATAGTGGTGCAGGCCTGTAGTCCCAGTACTTGGGTTGCCAAGGCAAGGGGACACCATAGCACTCTACCCAGAATGACAAACTGAGACTATGTCTAAAAACAACAACAACAATAAAAAAGGCTTGTCTCCAAAAAACTTCAAAAACCATAAAAGCCATGAACAAATAGAGTGAAAAATTTAATGTTGAGAGAAAAAACTCAAAATCTAGAATTCTGTACCTTGTTATATTGTCCTCTAAAAGTGAAGAAGAAATAAAGAGTTTATTCAGGGAACTTGTTGCCAATAGTTCCACCTTGCAAGAAATGTTAAAGAAGTTTTTCAAAACAAAAAAAAAATAATATCTCAGAAGTTCAGATCCAAATAAAGAAAGGAAGAGTATCAGAGAAAAAGTGAACATAAAAAACCTTTTATTTCTATTCTTCTTAATTAATCTAATAGGTAATAATTTTCTAAAAATATTAATGGCAATATTGTACACTATTATCTATGCTGTTTATATATATATATTATATGTGTGTGTGTATATATATATATATATATATATATATACGTATTTATGTACGCTTACATGTAGATGAAGTAAATAACATCCCAATGACATAAGGAATGGGAGAGAGGAATTAGGATTTTTTTTTTATTTTAAGACGCTCAAACTTCCCTTAAAGTGGTGCAGTGTTGTTTGAAAGTAGAGTTGGATTAGTTGTAAATTCATATTGAAAACTATAGGCCAATTACTAAAAAAAAAGAAAAAAAAGGTAGTATAATTGATATGCTAAGAAAGGGGAGAGAAAATAGAATCCTGTAACATTCTAAATTAAAACCTAAAAAACAGAGACAGAGTGAAAGGCAAAAATAGAAATAAAGAACAAAAGAAACAGATAGAATGAAGTAGAAAATAAGTTAGAAATTAATCCAACTATTATTAACAATCACTTCAAATTTTAATGGTCTAACTTTACCAATTTATAGACAGAAATTGTCAGATAGGATCAAAAAGTTACCCCAACACTATGTTGTCCATATGAATCCCACTTTAAATATAAAGAAACATACAGATTAAAAGTAAATGTACACAGAAAAATATATCATGCTAATACTAATCAAAAGAAAGTAAGGATAGCTAGATTAATTCCAGGAAGAACAGACTTCTAAACAAGGAAAACTATCAGAGATAAAGAAGGGCCTTATGTGATAGCAAAAGGGTCAATTCTTCAAGAAGATATACCGATTTCTAACATATATATGCCCCCAAACAGAGCATAAAACCATGTGAGGCAAAAACTAACAGAATTGCATCTAACAAATAGATGAATCTGGTATCATAGTTGGAGAATTTGACATCCCTTTACCAGAAATGGATGGAACCAGTAGGCAAAAATCAATAAGAATGTAGTTTAAATCAATAAAATCATCAATCAACTAGAAAAGAGCAAAGTTGATTCAGTGGAACAAAGATAGGTTTTTCAATAAATGGTGCGAGAACACTGGACATGCACATAGTAAAAAAAAAAAAAAAAATCTAAACTCAGACCTTATATACTTTAGAAAAATTAAATGAAAATGGATTGTGGACCTAAATGAAAGCAAAAAAATTTAAAACTTTTAGAAAATAACATAGGAGGAAACCTTTAAGACATAGGTATGGTGATAACTTTTTAGATACATGAAAGAAATAATTGATAAACTGGACTTTACTAAAACTAAAAACTTCTGCTCTGTGAAAGACAATGTCCAGAAAATGAGAAGACCAACCACAGAATGGGAGAAAATATTTTCAAATATTTTACATCTAGTCAAAAATGGTCATCTAAAATATGTAAATTTTTAAAACCAACAATAAGAAAGTAAACAACCCAATTTAAAAAGGAAACAAAGACCTTAACAGACACATCACCAGAGAAGGTAATACAGATGGTAAATAAGTATATGAAAGATGTTGTGCCTTCTGTGTTGGCTGAAAAATGCCAAATAATTGAAATATTTTTACCTAAGTGGGTTACTACAAAAGTTTGGGACACACTGTTACAATCCATTATTTCACTTCCAAGAAACATAGTTGACTGCATCCTTCTATTCACCAGTGCAAGTTTCAAGTTGCTTGCCTGATCAGTGTTGCTGGGAGGTTTATCAAGCCATGAAAAGACATTGAGGAAACTTAAATGCATGTTACTGAATGACAGAAACCATATTGTATGATTCCAACTATATGACATTCCGGAAAAAGCAATGCAGACAGTAAAAGATTCTGTGTAGGCAGCAGGTGGGCATGGAAAGAGTTGAACAAGAGAGGCACATAGGATTTGGGAGGTAGTGATGCTATTCTTCATGATACCATAATGATGGATACAGTTATTGTATATTTTTCCAAACCCAGTGAATGTTCAATGTTAAGAGTTAACATCATGTAAACTATGGACTTTTGAGTATTTATGATATGACAATGTAGGTTTGTCAATTGTAACAAATGTCTCATTCTGGTGGGAGATGCTGATGATGGGGCAGGCTATCCATGTGTGGGAAGAGTGGGACATGAGAATTCTCTATACCTTCCTCTGAATTTTGCTGGGAAACTAACACTAGCACTAAAAAAAATCAAAAAAAGTAAAAAAGATGTTAGAAATTTGTTTGCTCCTGTGTATAAGCAGAAGTAGTAGATAATCATGGGATATTTTTGTGGCTGCCAAGAACATTTTTAAAATTGGTGAATAAAGTTTAAATAAACAAATTTTCTAAGAGAAGCAGAAAATGTATTTATAGAAATGTTTTATTTAGTATACATAGACAGTTAATAAAATGACAAATAAAATGATTAATAGAAAGTTCTAGAAACTTACATACTCCTCTAGGGAGGTTGGGGTGTGTATGCATGTGTGTTTGTGTGTATAAAACAACCTATTAGGTCAGGTCCAAAGCAAAAAAATTATGTGGTACCCCAAATACAGTGCAAGAGATGGGCTCTGAATGCAGAAAGGGGGTCTTTTTACACAGACTGAAAATCTAAAAGCTCCAATTTACTCCTGTCATAAATAAAAGTGCATATATCTAATAATCAGAAGTAATATGGATAAGAGAAACCAAACTTTATTTTCCCTACTTTTGGGTGATTGAAAAATAATGAAACTCAAACATCCAAAATCCCGTGAATGAATTAACAAACTATAGTATATATACACACACATATATATTTGTACATATATATAGATATCATGAAATACTATTTAGCCGTAAAAAGATGGAGACTTTACTTCTTTTATGTTTAACTGAATGGCATTGAAACACATTCTTCTTAGAATTCTTCTTAGAAATGATAAAACATAAATATAGTCTAGCAAGAGGGTGGAGTAAGGAGGGAGAGGACAGGGAAATGGCAGAGGCTGATAGATGGGAGGAGGGAGGGTCTTTGAAGGGATCTCAGCTAATGTGCACCATGTGAGGGTATTCAGCATGTCCCCGCTGGGTAAGGGGCTCTCCTACAACTTGGACTTTACTTTGGAAGTGAGAACAAAGTAACCTAAAACAATTTTCCCTCATATTAATTTGAAATAAATAAGTAATGAAACCAGCCTTTAAGAAAAAATTTAGAGTAACTTTCTCTGGAAACTTAATTCCCCCAAAGTATTTGTTAAAGGAAGATTATAGAGATATGTAGGTACAAAGCAGAAATGAGGAACAAGGATCAAGGAGGAAAATAAAAGAAGTCTTAAATGCAAGATACGAAATAAGGAAGTTCTCCTGTCAGCAAACTGTAGCATAGTTGGGGTGAGAGGCCAATTTACTCCCGTAATGAATATATGTTCAGTGTAAAATATGAACCATGAACTTTCAGGGTTTGTTTGTTTGTTTGTTTTCAGACAGAGTCTCACTATGTCAGCCTCGGTAGAATAAAATATGAACCATGAACTTTCAGGGTTTGTTTGTTTGTTTGTTTGTTTTCAGACAGAGTCTCACTATGTCATCCTCGGTAGAATCTAAAACTCTCGGGCTTAAGCCATTTGCTTGTCTCAGCCTCCCAGTAGTTGGAACTACAGGTACATTAAGATAAATGAGATTGGCCAGCGTTGGGCTGGTGGGAGCTGCCTTTGTAGAAACTTGGAAGAATCCCACACATGTATAGCCAGAGCAAAATTTCAAATTTTCCTTTGGGCTTCTCCAAATGCCATTTTCATTTTCCGAGTGAAGGGCTTTCCCCCCAGGTCTCTGCACTCTAATAATAAATAGTCAAGAAACCATACACAACTTACTATTGTAGTGTTTCATCTGTTTCACCTAGGCACTCTCCTTTAAAGGAGAATTTCTAAATGGAGAACAAATTCATGTCTTCCCTTTTACTTTTCTGTGGGTCCACTTTTTTATTTTACACAATTCTACCTTAGATAGCTAGGTAACAAAAATAAGTCTCCTGTTAAAGCACTGTGGCCAGGTACAGGTGCCTGGCTATTTTTTGTTGCAGTTGTCACTATTGTTTTAGCTGGCCCAGGCTGTAATTGAACCCGCCAACTTGGTGTATGTGGCTGGTATCATAACCACTGAGCTACGGGTGCCAAGCCAGACAGTGAACTTTCTAAGCACTAATGAGAATGCAGTCAACAATAGAGGTATTAGCCTCACACTCACGGAGATTGTTCTACTTGAGTGAGATGAGCATTAAAAAATGAACAAATTGACGTAGGTTATAATGGCAAGTCATAAGTACTGTGAAGAAAAATAAAACAGGACAGTAATCTGATAAATAAGGTATTATCTTAGTATAAGTTGTCAGAGAAGGAGGATTAGACAATTTTTCATTTAAAAATTTATAATATTAAAAATATATAAAGATGTATAATATTACAATGAAAATTATAAAACACTGCAAAGAGAAATTAAATAATACCCAAAAAGTGGAGAAATTTACAAAACTAACAGATTAGAAAGATTGATATTGCTAAATAAGTATTCTCCTAAATTTCATTCATAGCATTCAAAATAGTTTTGATCAAAATGCCAGACGGCCTTTTTGTTAGTGGTAGACATGTAAAGGTGATTCTGCCATGCATAAGGCAATGCAAATGACATAGAATAGTCAAAGTAATCATGAAAGGAAAAAAAAAAATTAGAGGATGGATGACACCTAATCAAGACTTACAAAAAACCTGAAGTAATCAACAATGTGTGTATTGGTGTAAAAATACATATATTTATCAATAAATGAAGTAGCAAGTTCAGAAATAAATTCATGTATATACATAGAGTGACATTTGATATGATGCCAATAATTCAATAGGAAAAATCTTTTTTAAACCAATGATATTAGATAACTCTATAACTTCATGAAAGTAATTGAATTTGAGCCATTATCTACACTCCTGAACAGAAATTAACTTGAACTTGTTTTTATTTTCAAGTGAAAATAGTTGAAATGAAGAAAACTTGAAAGAGCGTCTTTACAAACTTTTAATAGGAAACAATTTATAGGAGATAAAAAGCACAGAGAAAAAAAATAAGAAACTTAATTTTATCAAAATTTTAAAAGTTGTTTTAAAAAAGGCACCATGAAAATGAAAAGGTAAAGACACTCATTGGAAGAAAACATTCATAAAGTTATATCTGAAAAAGGCCATGTGTCCTGCATGTACAAAGAATCTTCATAACTTGATAACTGGATAAAAATAATTAAAGATGACAATAATTTGCACATATACATATTAGACACAGCACATACAGAAATGGCCAAGAAGCACGAGTAGAAGTATTCAACAACTTTATCCATAAAGGAAATGCAAGTAAAACTACAACAAAAAATCACTGCACACAGCTCCAAATTAAAATACAGACAGTGCCAAGTGTAGATAAGGGTCTAGGACAATTGAAAAATCTCATACATTGTTTCTGGGAATGTAAAAATTATAGATCACTTGACAATCAGCTTAGCAAGTTTCTATATTGTCAAATATAACTATACTTTCCTGCCCAGTAATTTCACTAGTAGATACTCACCCAAGATAAGTTGAAACATGTCCATACAAAAATGTATTTTAAAAACTAAATCAGTTTAATTCATAATGTAAAATAATTAGAACATCCCAAATGCCTATCAACAGATGGAAAAAGCCTTCCATTGAATGAATAATAGTAATAAATGGGAACATATTTCTGATACATGTGACAACATGAATGAACCCCCCAAAACATTACTTCAAACACAGAAGACAGAGAAATGACAACAATATATCAACTAATATCCTACAGTATATTAAATATCCTAATATACTATAGGATTCCACGTAGGTGAAACTCTGGAAAGGCAAATCTATAGTGACAGTCGACAAATGGTAACCTGGGGTAGAGTGTGGAGATTTGGAAATGAATAGGAAGCATCATCTGGGAATGTTTGAGGGGTGCAATTCTCTATATCTTTATAATTGTAGTGGGAGCTACTTTGCTTCATTTATCAAACCTCATTAAAATCTACTATTTAATGTATGCATTGTATTGTTTATAAATCATACCTCAATAAGGTGGATTAAAAAAAAAATCAACTAAATAGTATGGATTTTTTTGAGCCCAACTGTTTGAGACATCAGATAGCTACCAAAGTAAAGGATACAAGAGGCATTCAAATCATGGAGAGAAAATTAGCCAACAAAGTTAAGTCTAATACTCCTTGATGTGTTTACTAATTCTCAAAGGGCCCATGAAAGATGGTAAAGTGTAAAGTAAGAGCAGCAGGGACAGCAGACGAGGGTTCTGGGCAGTCTCTAGAGAAGGAGGGATAGTACGGGATAGTAGGGGGACCACACCTATGGAGCACATTGCATGTACAAGTTGGATCTATCATGTGTAGAACACAAATGTCCTAATGTTATAATTGGGTTAAATGCGGTGAAAGCTATGTTGATTACTATGATGTAAGCACTCCAATTTGTACAAAAAATCAACATATTGAAAATGGCATAAATGTATTTATGATCTATGTACAAAAGACTTAATAAAAAATTTTTTTAAAAAGATGTGAAGCTTAGATAAGAAGTGGCTGATAAATAGCATAGGTTTTCTTTTTTGACTTTTTTTTTTATTAGTATTAGATCACATTAATGCAATCATGGGAAGACTGAAACTGGACCCACACCTTTCACCATGAACTAAGATAGACTCTCACGGGATTAAAGATTTAAACTTAAGACACGAAACTATAAAAATACTAGAATAGCATAGGTTTTAAGTGGTGATCCTAAAACAGAAGTTATCATGAATCGTAATACATGTAGAGTGGCACTTTTAAAGATCAAAATCCTTCATCATATCCATTTGATCCCAGATGATGTTTTTCTAGCTCGATTATCTCCCAAAATTAAAATTATCTTCTGTGGCAGAAGATAAAGTCAGGGAGTGTCTCAAATGAAAACTATAATTTTCCATGTCAGACATTCAATCACAAATAACCAGGTATAATAAAAAAGAAAACAACTGACTAAAAGAGAGAAAAAAAGAGACATAGAAAAGCAACAAATGCACAAGGTTGCCCAGATTTTGGAGTTACCAATCTTAGTCTTTAAATAACTCTAGCAAAATGTTGGTGCCTTTTACCAAAACCTTAACAAGTAAACAATCAAATAGAGATACTCTAATTGAGATTTATTATGGTAGGCAGCATGCTAGATGGCCCCATGACCTTTGCTCTCCTGTGTTATTGCTGTGATTATGTTAGTTTTTACAGCAAAAGAGATTTTTTTCCCATGTAATTGAGATGACTAATTAGTTGGTCTTAAGATAGGGAGATTATCCAGATGAAATTAATCCAATCACATGGGCAGTTTAAAAGCAGACAGACTTCTGTATTCAGTAGCTCAAGAGGAAGTTGGAGATTCAGACCTTGATGAAGGTGTTCCATGTCTGCCTCTGCAGCTGGGAGAGGCCAAGTGTCAAATAATGCAAGTGGTTTAGGAGCTAAAAACCTTCCTCCGAGGGCAGTAAAGGACCTGAGAACCTCAGTCCTCCAACTGCATGAGGTGAGTTCAGCTAACAACCTGAATAAACTTCTTCTTCCCCAGAGCCTGTCTGAACAACACCTTGATTTTGACACTATGAGACCCAAAGCAGAAACCTACTTGGAGTTTTGTCCTACAGAACCATGAGCTAATATATGTTTGTAGTTTAGTGCACAAAGTTTATGTATCAAAGGAAATCACATAGAAAAGGATGGCAGAAAACACAGACGTGAGCTTAACATATGGGGAATTAACTTGCAGTCTAGGAAGAAAAGCAGGTGGGAATGAGAGAGAAGAGCAGTTTATAGAAATATAATAATTAAGAATTTTCAAAAACTAATGAGAAGAAATATATATCCAGTACAAATATCCTTCAAAGGTGAAGGTAAACAAAAGCATTTTCACATGAAGAAACACTAACCATTTATCTCACCTGGAACTAAAGAAAATAAAATTAAAGGAACTTGTTTCCTGAATTGTTCAGGAAAGAAAGTAGCAAAAGAGTAAATTCAGTAAATTTGACTGCAGATGGACCACAGAATAATAATAATAGTATAATGATAATAATAATAATAAAAGGAATAGCAGGATGAAAATATTTTCAAGTAATTGCTTTGCACCTACACACTAAATTCACTACTATCATCTACTATGTATGTTAAATTAGGATGAGAAATCATGTTTTAATTTGAAGGATGCCTATTAACAAATAATAACATAATGCAAAATTAACAGGAAAATAGAACAAGAAGAAAAGGAATACCACTAAAATACTTATTTTACCCAAAAAAAGAGAAAATAGGAGCAGAATCTAATACGTATGTATAAGACAAATATTAAGATGACGGATTAAAACCTCAATATAATATTATTTACAATAAATATTAACACAAATAATAAAATTATAAATAAAATTATCAGACTGGATGGCAAACAACTTTATCCTGATAAAAAGACATATTCTAAATGCAAGTTTAAAAAAATTTTATATTGTAGAGTGACGTAAAAAATTATATTAAAAATATTAAAGAGAGAGCACTTGTGTAGATACTCTAATTTCAAACAAAATAGAAAAAAATATATAAAGTGGTAAGTTGAATAATTATTAAAGTTTCAATAGACCATGTTGCAATATACTAGGAGATGAGCTTATTCTAAAGCTATATGTAATTAAACACAAATTATCAAAATATAGTAAAGCAATCAATGCCATAATATCAATAAAAAGATAAACAGGCTCAAGTGAAAACAACAGAGTGGATGATTTAAACAATGTTTTCTTAGTAATAGGGTGAAAAATCTCTCTGAACATAAAAAAAATGTACATTTGAACAGTGCTACAGGCAAAGGTGACCTGATTAACACATTTAAAATATCATGTCACAAGAAATACCTGGTAAGTGTAAGTATACATGGAACATTTACCAAAACTGACCATATGCAGGCCTGTAAAACCAAAAATGCTGGAGGATAGAAAGTATATAGGTTGTGTTTTCTAACCATAGCATAATTAAGATAGCTATCAATTTTTAAAAAGCTATTTGAAAAACATTTACATTTTTAGAAGTTGAAGAATATTCATTGATCTAAAAATAAATAGAAAAATAAAAGTTATAATCTGAATTACAATGAATATACTTCATATCAACCTGTGTGATGGCAGCTATAATTGTGCTTACAGAGCTGATTTAAATGCATATGTTTAAAAAGGACAAAGCTGAACATTGATAATCTTATTTATTTGAAGGAGTCAGACTGTAAACACAATTTAAGTATGAAAGTAGAAACAAAAATAAACAATATATTTAGAGTGAACATTGACAAAATAGAAATCATCATTTAGTAAATTGGAATTAAAAGTATTTAAAAAGACTAACAAAATTTCTGAACAGCAGGCAAGGCTAATCTAGCTAGAGAAAAGCTAACAAAAACAAACATCAGCAATGAAAAAAAGGTTCAGCATTAGAGATAGTTACAACTGTTCAAAAAGTATTTAGGAGTTTCAACAGCCCAACTTTAAATTAGAAAAATTAAGAATTAGTCCTTATCTTAGCTCATCTTACCAAAGTTTTTGTTAAACTTAAGATTAACTCATTTCTTTTTACTGTAGAACAGAAAGAGCTAAAATATAAAAACAAGAAAAATAAAGATCAAATCATAAGTATTTTTGTAGCAGAATCACAAAATAAGTGGAATGAATGCACGACCTCATGTATCTTCTGTGTAAAGTTTAGAGTGTTGATGTGGAAGGGCTGAGACAGACTTGGATGGGGCATCTCTCATCTTAAACAGTTTGTAAGAGAAAGCTGATAACCCCTCAAGGTTTATAATTACTGTCTCCTTTTGACTTCAGACCTATAGCTGGAATTAGAGACCAGCATTGCCAGAAAAATAAGTGCAAAATAAATTTAAAAAATTGATAATTTATGTTGTACATATGAGAAAAAAATATGTGGAAAGAGTTCTACATGTACAAGTCTAAAGAAATGGAACACAAAGTTGGATCCCATCAAATTTATAAATAAGGGTATATTTACATGAAATTCTAGATCTAGTATGCCCTGAATGAAGTAATGGAAATATGATTATAGAAAAAACAATTTAAAAATACCAACTAAAGACTAATTTGTAGCCCTAGAAATGAATATGAGAGTTCATATTTTTATGTATGTATTTGTGGATATTCCTCAGCCATTCTCCTTTGCCCTGGTTCCTCTGTTTTATGAAGAATGTTTATAGTATTTAATCTTGTAATCAGTTTTTTTTCTTGATTACGGCATTCCTGACCAGAGTATTGGCTGCGAGGAATTAGCTTCTCTTGAAGTGGATATGGTGAGTTATAGGACGTGTATCACTCCTACTCTTTTGCAAGATTTTGAGAGCATCTCTGTATTATTTACAGTTGCATCATGTTAGGAGAAAACATAAACTTGTGGAATTCAATATAGCTAGAAGTGTAAGAATAGCAAAGAATGAGTAACAGAGCTATAGCATAAGGCTAGTAAAAGTGAGAGAGAAAAAGAATGTGTACGTACTCTAGATCTATTCTTCCCCATTCCTTGGGAAAGCCCAGCCCCCATGTGTACATTGCCCTGCCAAATCTGGTTACAACTGGGCAATTTGGCCAGTGAAATATACTGATAAGAGATTGATTGGATATGGGGAGCTAAGATGTTCCTACCTCAGTCTCCATGTCAAGTAGCAGAGGTACTCATCAATTTGGCAAAAAGTGGATAATTCTGGGTGATCATGCTACATCTAATTTTGTGAATGGTTTTCTGTCTCCACTTAGTCATTATGTTTATACCTCTCAGAAAAATATTTGAAGGCTTTTCATATACATAATAGATATCTTTTCTTTTTATTACCCAGGCTTATAAAAGGGGACACCTTAGTATAGGTGTAAATGAGGTTACCCTCCATTGTACCTTATTAATTTTAGGACTTTTCATTGTGTTTGTAGTAGTCTTCTTGCTGATCTCTACTTTTATTAAATATAATGTTATATAATTGTATTGTAACTTAATTGCTTATATTTGCTGTTGATTCTCCTGGATATTTCAAATGGACAAGAAAAATATCTATAAATAATTAAAAATTTCCTTCACTTTTACAAAGGTTATATGTCTCATTAGTTTATAAATCATTGCAATTGAAATTGTCTTAAATTGCAATTGCAAAAATTGATAATGGATGTCTATCTTTTGTTCCTGAATTTAATGTTTCTCTCTCCCTCCACCTCCATCTCTATTTTCTTTCTACTTTGCATATATAGACAATGTGCTAGTTTAAAATAGCTTTCCTTTTTCATGTTAAGAAAGTGTCTTTCTAGTGCTGACATAGGCAATATTTCCATATTTCATTCTTAATTTCTAAAATTTGAAATAGATTTTCATACTTTTGAAATATCTACGGATATATAATTTTTTACTGTATGTTATAAACTATTCTAATTCTTTTAATAGTATCTGAAAATTAATCATTTTATTCTCTAAATAAATTACATTTCCCAATAAGTTATCAAAATTCTCTAAATAAATTATATTTCCCAGTAAGTTATAAGTGCTTTCATATACCTTACTTTATATTTCATTTAGAATGTATTTTTTATTAGTATATTTGGTTTTCTGTTTTCTTCTTTTCTGGTACTATTTTCTAGTTAAGATTTGGCATCATAGTTATATAGTAGTTTCACAAAATACATTGTTAAAAATGTATTTTTGTGTGTGCTGGAGCAATTTACAGATGATGGGAACTTTTTTAGGGATGAAATAATTGCTTGGGCACAATGACATTCTTAAAAAAGAAGTAAAGCAGCTTTTTGGAGGAAAGGGATTTACAAATTGGTAGGGAATAGATTTGAAAGGTAGATGAGGCCAACTACAGTATTAAATATGAGGTTCAAGTTGGGGCTCATTTTGCTTAATCAGGTATTAGGAATGAGAACAGAGACTAGTATGGGCTGATTCAGGAGATGACAATGGAGGATTTTCAGTAAGATTTGAGGATCATGAAACATGAAGGATGGAACAGATAGCAACTTAATAATTAATCCAATAATTACTCATGCTAGAAATACAGAAAATTAATATTCATTTGAGAAATATGTTTAAGAAAAAACTGAACCAATAAAAAGTGGCAAATTTAAATAAAATTGGTAACACAATTATTGAATGCTCACCTTGACAGACGTTATGCTATCAAATGGATGTGCGTTATCATATTGGCCTTCAAGTCCACTCTACGATTACCAGAACACACCTAGTATTATGCATATTGTAAAAACTGAAGCTTTATGGAGTTTAGGAACTTATTCAAGGACTCAGGCTTTAGTCAAATGGTCTGCTTTTTAGGCCCAAACCAATTTACACGACAAAAATTGCCAGAAAAATGTATTAAAATTCAATAACGAGCATATGAATAATACCAGCCCTTCACTGAAGGTTACTGATTTTAATCTTTAATAAAACTGAACTTAAAGGACCAATCCTAGGCACATGTGTTATTCTCTAACATTTATTTATTTCAACCTTTTTTTTTTTTTATCATTAACGAGAACACGGTTCAATTTATGATTATAGAATCAGTGGGAAAAATTTATGTTCATCTGGAATTCATGTAATATTTCATAAACATCAGCCTGAAACTGTTTTATAATATGTAATTGTAAACTAAAATTGATATGTAGTATTAAGTTAATTTCCCATATAATAACAAAAAACAATGGTTAAAATGGTACATCCATAAATATGCCTATGAATTCACATGTACTTACATAGATGCCTATGAATTCACATGTACTTACATAGATGCCATCTAAATTCTTAAAGGAATACTAATTCATTAGCAAATTAAAAGATTGTATTCCTATTAAGGATGTGCTTGCTATAAATAATGGGCATTTACTGAATTTTTTAGTTTCATATTCTCTAAGAGATTTACTTTATATAAAAGAGCAGAGTAAGTATAATAATTCTCATGTGATATGGTCTTGATGATCTACATATAACACATTTAAATTATAACTGAATTTTTCTATTAGTCAGGATCACATGTCATGCTTAGGGATAACTTTAGTCTTTGTTTAATCTTAGTATTTCTTTTTTTATTGGCAGACCTGGCAGAATAGGATCTGGGAAGGTCTGGATGATAGAACTGATTGGAAAAGACATTTTTAGTAACTTTTGCTTAGCTGCTTTGTTCAAAAACAGTGAAAGTCCTGTTTATGTTGTAAATCTGAACCAGAGCACCCCTTCAGACTGGAACTTCCTGACACAGTAAGCATCAGGTAGGTTTCTGCCATATTTTCAGCACATCAGTACTCCATATGCTGTAAGAATGTCACTGAAGTCTGGCAGCAATTTTGAAAGGCTCTTGACATGTTGTTTGGTGTCATTCTTTAGTAGGAATTGCCTCGGGTTGTGGCTGAAAGAAGGGAAAATTGTGGCAACTAAGAAACACAAAAGCCTAACAAAAGTGACTGAGATATGTAAAAGGTTTCTAGAAAGTAACAGATGCAGATGCTTTATTGAGGGTGGGAGAGAAGAAAGAAAAAGAGAAGAGAGAGAGGAGAACAAGAGAGCTCACAGAATACACGGATCCCTAAAAATCGGTTGAGTAAATGCTCTTTAAATCCATCTGAAAAACAAAATGTCACATTTCAGGTTGACACATTAAAATGTGAAGTTCTAGCTCTTAGAAACGATTTGAAAATTCAATTTGGAAACACTGAATAGAGATACAGAAAATGTCCAGATATTGATCACCAGAGGTGAGTAACTTTACAATGTCCATCTCCTCAGGCGCCACTTAATGTTCTGCCCATCTCAAAGACAGCTTTAATTGCAAAACTCCCCATTCTGTTGCATTCAGACATATTCACCAGAACACACGCCATGTTCTTAACATATATGGAGAGTTGAAATTTCTAAAACACTTCATCATTGTGAAGTCGGTGGTGTCACTGAACCAAACCAGTTGCCATCTTGTCATCGCCAAACATATAGGAAAATTAGTTTTTTTTAAATTCATGGTTAGACAGCCACAGACAGTTACTGGTCAGGGATTGAGGTGTTTGCTTACAGATTGTGGTTACTGTCTTGGTAAGTAGGAAAAGAAACAAAGTAATTTGGTCTTCATAAAACTTAACATCACAGACATTAGGACTCCCCTGTAATGTTCTGTAATGGTCATCAGCATTTGCATGATATTGACTATTTTACAAATACGTTTGAGTAGGCTAGTCTTATAAAAGTTAGCTCAAAACTTTATATATCACATTCTATTCGTAATAGGATATCCTGTAATGCCAAATTTTCTAGATTAAACCTTCATAAATATTTATGGTGCTTACACTTCTTTATTTTCTCATTTTATTTTATTTTGGTCATACATGTAGAAAGTATAGCTTCCAATAGAAAGTTAAAGCAATTGATATTTCATGAAAATGATTACATATTACATGTTTGAAAAAATTGTGAGAATGATTACGTGTGAAGTACTATGTACTAGAATTCGAAATTTGAGTAGTGTTACTAATAATGGCATAAGCAAGGAATAAATAGCCAACAGAGTTAAATACATTAAAAAATAGGTCTAAAGGAATGAGATGATATTTAAACTCAGAAAAAGCCAACGTAGAAAAAATAAAGTGTTGATAATCTGGAAAATTATTGAACTTTAAGAGTTATGGTCAATGTGTACTATTAGTCAGAAATTAACATGATTGCTATGTACTCAATTGCCTCAATTTGCTAAATTTATGCTCTTGGCATACACACTAAGTTAATTTTGAAGGTAAAAAAATTACAATTCACATTTTTTTTGGTTGTTTGTAGGTAAAATGGACTTTAATGTTTTAATTAGTGACTCCAGAACACTAAGAGGGGGAAAAAAAAATCAATTAGCTCAACAAAAGTATCTAAAACATCTACATTAGAGGAAAAGAAATGTTGCTTTAAGGCAAATAAATTAACACAATAAAAACTGACCAAAACAATGACTAAGAAAGCCAACAAATGAAAGAAAAGAATTGTTTGACCTCAGGTTAGTGGTATTGGAAAAAAAAAGTCTTCAGGAAAGTATTTAAAGAAACTAAATTATCTGAAGAAACTCTTACTTGAATTATTGTAAAAAGTTGAAAATGTGAGACAGAACTGTTTAATGGAAGATCCAGCTGAGTAATTAATCATGGCCAAATTCTATGCTGAAATGAGAAATTGATTTGGGATGATCTAGGTATCTAAATTTCCTTACTGTTAAGAATATCCATTCAAATAGAATCCAATACAGCTTCTATTCATTGTTTCAAGAGGTGTAATCTCAAACTAAGGGATACCATTCAAGGATTATTATCAGATTCTCCGGATTAAGTGTTATGTATATTTATATCTCAAACTGCTCCTCATTGTAAGCATTCATTTGTGGAATGAATGAAAGGATGAATAAATGAGTGAATGGATTAATGAATACAGACATGAGAGACTGTTTCAGAGAAGCAGGTTTTTAAAACTTACTATGTACAAGGCACTGTGTCTTGTGTTACAGAGTTTAAAAAGACAAGTTTTCTGCCATCGTACAATATAAAATTTAGTTAAGTAGATGCCAAGGATAGAAGTATGAAGAAAGTACTGCAAAATATAGTTAATAGAATCATTGAACAAATGTTAAGAACAATGGAAAGACAGGTAGGGGACTGTGGAGCACGTGGATTGGAAATGGCCACAGTACTTTGACAGGAGACTTAATTTTGTTATCTAGTTATCTAAAGTAGAATCATGTAAAATAAAAAAGTGGATCCCACAGAAAAGTAAAAGGGAAGGCATGAATTTGTTCTCCATTTAGAAATTCTCCTTTAAAGGAGAGTGCCTAGGTGAAACAGATGAAACACTACAATAGTAAGTTGTGTATGGTTTCTTGACTATTTATTATTAGAGTGCAGAGAGCTGGGGGGAAAGCCCTTCACTCAGAAAATGAAAATGGCATTTGGAGAAGCCCAAAGGAAAATTTGAAATTTTGCTCTGGCTATACATGTGTGGGATTCTTCCAAGTTTCTACAAAGGCAGCTCCCACCAGCCCAACCCTGGTCAATCTCATTCATCTCAATGGCTTTCACATTTCCTTCAGGGATTAATGTGAATTTTCCCAAACGTTTGTCTAATAATATTTATCCCACTCTATAACCAGTGAGCATGTGAAGTGGTATGCCAAAGGTACAGATTACTGGCACTTTTCATTATTAATTTGAAATTTATATGTTTCTCCATCTGAGATTTTTATATTGACAATAAAAGCATTTCAGTGTCAAGATACAAAACCCAACTTCTCAAAAATAATGATAAAGCATGTGTGATTAATTTTGTACCACATGCATGAGAGTTTGAAGCAATATTTGTTATTTTATATTCTTCTTTTACTGAGGATAAACACACTTGTGACGTTTTGGCTATAGTAGAATAAAAAATATTATACCTTCAATTTTTGACTTTAGAGATCTAGTATGAAATTAGATGATATAAGTGGGTCAAGACAGAATTATACTTATTTTTATCCACTTGAATAGTATACCTACTTTTAAAATAAAAATGTTAAAAATAATACTACATGTGTCCAGTATGCCTATGAAACTCCTCAATTGTGCTACATCTGTATTAATATTGTTGATATTTGACTAATGAAGCAATATATTTTAATAATTACAAAGCTTTAGATTCGAATCCTTTTATTTCAAACAAGTTAACTTTAAACATTTTTTTCTTTTTAATAATTTTTTTATCATTTTTTATAAAAAAAACCTTTTTTATAAAATTGCTCAGTGATAGATTAACAATATAGAAGGGTTCTCTTTTCTATGTGTCTTTATTCATGGAATGTTCCACTGCTTTACTTTGTAAAAGAAGGTTTCAACACCAAATTTTATTCAAGAGTTAAGTCTTTAAGAATATCAAGCAATTCCCAACACCAGATACATACATACAAGTGTACAGACACATGCACATATACATGCATGAAACAGAAAAGCAAGTGTGTGCATGTCAACAAGTTGCCCAACAATCAAGATCAATAAACAAAACCATAAGGCTGCAGAAGAACAGTCCCCCTCCTCCAATTCATAGATGAATAGAATCGATGCTTGAGAAAATTTCCCTGGAGGGTACAGGGTGGAATTTGGAAACTGTAAAAGGAGCAATGAAAATGGGAAGAGCAGATGGAAGCTATTAAATCAGAATAACATTGCCTCTCAAAAAGACTCAAATCAAATGTCATGAACTTCTATTATTGACAACACAGGCGGGCAGCACAGCTATCTTTGGACTTTAAAAATATATTATATGCAGTATTACACTATAAATAGTTATAAATTCTGCCTCAGCAAAGTGTCACGCACCTGGTAGGTGTGCAATAAAGCTTCTTTTCATTGATGTTATCCTAATTTCAATAGAATCACATGTCTAGAAATGTTAAAGAAAGAATAAAGATTGCCAAAGGACTTAGTATACCCTCCACATTGTAAAAATGCAGAAATCCTAAAACAGGAAAGATACATAAAATTTGAAAAACATTTATTTTAATTTATTGCAATGATGTACACTTTTAGAAAATGAATATTTGATGGTTTGGTATAGCTTTGGTGATTTTAATGGAATCACCAGTGATTCCTATTTCTGTATCAGATGTGATCAGAGGTTCCTGACACATGCTTTCCACCTGGATTCTCCCCCTGACCTTTGTATCCTGGATGGAGCATTTTGGCACCTTATGAAGGCATGAAGCTATTGAGGGATTTGCAAAGGAGTTTCTTCAAATAGGGCTCAAGGGTCTGAGGGTCACATTGATGCACTTGCTTGGATTCTTTCTGCAGCCATGTGTTCTCTTGATCTTGCACATGTGGGCACAGAAGAGGTCCATCACCACTTGCCTGCCTCCCCCGCCTGCTTCACTCCTTCCAGTGGACACTTCCAAGGGAATGGCCAGCCTCTTCTTTATAACTCATTTGAAGTTTTATTTTATCTTAGATATTTTCTATATAAATCTGATATATGTACCAATATTCCTTCATTCTCTCTCCATCTTTTTTTCTTCTATTGCTTTCTATGCCATCACACCACACAATGAGGACAGGTCATGACAAAACAAAGCAATTAAATTTTTTGACAAAAAAAAAATAAAATAAAATAAAGAAAAAACAGGAGAAGATGAGGAGGCAAAAAGAGGAAGAGAAAAAAGCAGTCCCTCATCTTATTGGCATCAAATAACAAGTAAAAGACTCAAGAGATGGATTTTCAGTGTGGCACCAGTGGCTCAAAGGACTAGGGCACCAGCCCCATATTGGAGGTGGTGGGTTCAAACCCAGCCCCCACCAAAAACTGCAAAAAAAAAAAAAAAGGATTTTCATTTTTTTGTTTCTCAGTCTTTCAATGATTTCACAAAATCATGACAACCCACACACTTGCCTGAAGGAGAATTTATACGGTACCTAGAATTATCCAAAAAGATTACTTTAGGGTGTGGCTGATCCTCATACTCTCCTTGGTAATCTTATGTATCCCTACACAAGAAGACTGGGCTGTGTCCCGCAGCTGACGTTTGCCCTATTGTGACCTCCAGACTTGATGAAATTGTTTGCAATCTTAAAAGTACTAAGTCCTTGGCTCAGAAAATATTGAAATTATGAAATTCTACATTGAAATGATAGTTCTGCTTAGAATTGTAGGAAGTAATTGCAAATGAATCATCTCTAAAGCTATGTGACTTTCAGTGCTGGCTTCTGTCATTATTACCCATGACTTCTACTGGTGTTGACTGGTTCCTAAGTTCTCCTTGCCTGGTTCCTGGTGGCACCTCCTATGAACTAGAGTCAGCCAAGCCCCTCGATCATGGACCCAGCCAAGTTCCCCAATCAAAGTGATCCAAACTTGAGTGAACCAGTAAGATTCTTTATGCTCTTAATTGTGAATCTTTTTTTTATGGCTGCAGGAGCGCAGTTATTTCTCTAAAAGGATTAAATAGTTAAATAGTTAAAAAGTTAAAGTTATTTAGAACCAAACTTGACAACAGAACACAGACTCTACCAACATTCATTCAAGAAAAACTTTAAGAACTCTTTTTTAAAAATTAATTTTATTTTGTTGTGATTATATTAACTCATAATTTGCTATAAACATAGTAAATCACAAACATGTTGAATATTACTTGTTTTCATGGCTTCTAAATGTTTTACTGCTTATTTTAACAAGAGTAAAAATATTAAAAATTGATTATTTAGGGGAAATACAGACTTTATAAAAGTGATAAAAGGTATACAGTAGAATCTCTGTAAGTTGACCACCCAAGGGGATGTAACAAACTGGTTAACACAAGGTGCTGGGCAACAAAAAGACCAGGCCTGCTTTGCTAATACATAATGTGGTACATGTCTAGTCTATGAAAATTAGACTATGAAATTAGTCTATGAAAATTAGTCTATGAAAATTAGGGAGGTGGTCAATGTAAGGAGGTAGCCAACTATGGAGGTTCTACTGTACTCTTTAAAATTTGGATTTGGATCACTATTAGCTAAATCCTTTTTCATTCCAGAATTTAATCAATATGCATTGTGTGCCAGAAATTGACGATGTTCTATTGATGGTAACAGTGAAATACTGGCGGTACTTACTAATGCGCCACGGTGGAACTATGTACGAGAGAGATGATATAGGAGCAGGCAAATGTCACATGTAGTCTTAGGAACGGGGTACAGTTGAGGGTGGCATTAGGAAAAGCTTCACAGAGGAGCGGGTGACTGATATGGGTCTGAATGGACAAGTAGGAATCATGTAGGTGAAGTGTCAGGGGTCAAGGGTCAACTGTGTAGCTGATTCAGCTGAAGTAATTTACTTCTCTGAATCTGTTTCCTTGGTCTCAACTAAATATAATAGTATTTGCCTTAGTCGGTCGTCTGCTGCTTATAACAGAATGCCTGAAACTAGGTAATTAAAAAGGAAATACATTTGTTTCTTAGAGTTACAGAGTTTGAGAAGTCCCACATTGAGGGGCCTTATCTGGTGAGGGCCTTCTTACTGGTGGAGACTATAGTTCTGTTTTTTGTTTTGTTTTGTTTTGTTTTGTTTGTTTGTTTTGTTTGTTTGGGGGATTTTTTGTTTGTTCGTTTTTGGCCAGGACTGGGTTTGAACCTGCCATCTCCAGTATATGGGGCCAGCACCCTACTACTTTGAGCCACAGGCACCACCCAAGACTGTAGTTCTAAGGCAGCACAGGGCGTCACGTGGCCAGTGGTCATGGTGCTAGCTCAGGTCTCTCTTCCTCTTCTTAGAAAACCACCAGTCCCACTCCCATCAATTAAACCATTAACCCACTAATAAATGAATGTGCTAATTCATCCATGAGGGCAGAGCCTTTGTGATCAAATCACTTCTTAAAAAGACCCATCTCTCAATACTGCCATATCGAAGGTCAAGTTTCAGCACGAGTTTTGGAGGGCACATATTCAAACCACAGCAGTACTTATCTCCTAAAATTACTGTGAACATTAAAGGAGTTAATATATGTGAAGTCCTTGGAAGGGCATCTGGGTCACAGAAAGGGTTGTGTAAGTTTTGCTAATGTTTTTGCTGTTCCTGGCACCTAGATACCAGTGGATGGTAGCAAGGGAAGAGTAAAGAAATCAGGCCGGAAGAGCCAGTGGAAATAGACCATGGAAGGAAATAAGGGTCATGGCATTACATTCTGAGAGATGGGGGTTTATAGATAGGTTTTAAGAAGGGTTCATTATCACTTTCATAATAGAGAGTGATCAGGGTGTGATCAAGGTGTTGTGGGGACTGTAAATGAGGTGTGGAACCGGAGGAAGCTGTAACAAAGTCCTTGACAAGATGATGACAATGCAAACCAAGACAGTGAAGGGAAGGAGGAGATGGTGATCTAGATTACAGGGAATTTGCTCTTAATGTGAAACATAACCTAATGCACTTGTTTCCATAGCTCAGATCATATCGTGTAAAAATTTGTATATTGTATAGTCTCTTTGATGTTGATAGTGAATCTTTTCTATATTATAAACCATTTATTTTTATATATTTTACTAGGAAGTATTGGCTCCATGCAAAAACATAGGTGCTATGTGAGTACATGTGTATATGATTTGTAAAACATAATAATAAAACAAAACCCTCTGAAACAAACACTCAACTTCAGAGACAAAGATTCTCTTTTGAACAAATTCTATTCAGCCTTCTCTAAAATTTTTTTTCCAGTAGCCTTGACTTTGGGACTTTCCTGTTCATTTTCACATTGTCCAATTTTCTCAAGAATCCTGCCAAGTCAGTTTTTACGACAAAATCTCCCATCTTCATACCTGATCACTCTCAACATCTAAACAAATTTCTTAACCCCCAGCATTGCACAGGTGATGTTTGATCACCTCGCCTGTCTTCAGAGAAAATTCTGTTAGGTCTGTTTAGCCAGACCTCCCGCCCCCCTTACCCATGATGTTTCCTCTTGGTGAAGACCTATTCATTGACTTCCATTGTACTCAGAGATGAATCCAATCTCTCTCCCTCACTATAAGACCCCTTTGCAGTCATTTAAGGCCTCAATTTAAGAAACTCTGTCTTACTATCTTTAACAAGTATCACTAAATAATTTTTTCTTTAGCAAATATTAACATTACCATTGACATCTATGGTAATCTCTATCAAATCCCCAAATCTTATCTCTCCCTTAAAGGTAAACATTATCCTGAATTAAAATGGAAAAGAAAAGATTACTTTTATTTTGGGGTTTATCATGCCTGGAGATATTCTTAATTAATGTATTTGTGTCCTTTCTGACCTTTATAAAAATACCTAATTATTACCTTTCGTGATAACGTATAAATTGTAGGTTGGTAATTTTTTCAACGTTTTGTGGCTAAAATTTATACTTATTGCATGTAGCTCAGTTTTATTCATTTTCACTGGTAGATTGCATTCCATTATATAATTATAAAAGTATGTTTGCATTTATTAAGTGATTTAGTTGTTTTGCTCTCATAAATAAAGTTGTGGTAAACATTCTCTTATATGTTGACTAATGGATGTGGACAGAGTTTCTCCAGCAGTGGAATTGCTGGGACATAGGATGCATGAAGGTCAAGTTTACTAGATAATGCCCTGTTGGTTCCGCAGAGGTTACACCAGTCGTCAATCTCAGAGGCAGCATCCATAGCTCCTGGATTTTTTTCACATCCTTGTCAATATTTAGCATTGTTAGACATTTGTCTTTTTTTTTTTTTCTTGACATCCTGGTGATTATAAATTGTTTTTTTCTTGCGATTTAATTTACCCAATTATTAGCAATCAAATGACTTTACTTACATTTATCAATTTTTCATGCTTCCACATCTGTGAAATTCCTATGATTTTCTTTGCCTATTTTCTAGGAATCTTTTCATGTGGATTCATGAAATTTCTTCATTTAATCTGAATGTTAGTTGTTTAAATATGTGGCTAATATCCATTTTCAATATGCTCTTTTTCCTTTCACTTATAGCAGAGATTTGATGAACAGAGGTCCTTGATTTGAGAGTAATTGATTATCACATTTTCCCTTTAACTGATTGCTTCTTGTACCTGACATGTAAACTCCCTCACCCTTTAATAAATTATTAAAGATAATTTATGCTTTCTAAGAGAAATTGTGCTTTTTCCTTTATGTTTAATTTTAAGTCATATTTAACCAATTTTTATGTGAGGTAGGGAGTTTCACTGTTTATTTTATCTACCTAACTTGGACCAGGAATACAAAAATAAAATAGAACAAAACAGAATCAGATAAAACAAAGGATAGCATGCCTAATCTCAAGAGAGTCAGAAGAGCGAGAAAAAATAAGTTAATGGTAGTCATAGTTTGAATTTGTATGGCACTTTACAAATTTAACAGCCCTTCATATAACTAAAGATTCACCTAATAAACTTTGCAAATGTAAATGACACAATGCCACTTCCTTGTTTAAAAAACCCTTAGTTTCATCTCATATTGCCCAAAATTGAATTTAAACTCCTCAGCTTAGCCAACATGATAGTAGATAATTTAGCCCCCCTTTACCTTTCTTATTTCTATAACTCTTTTACCTCTTATATTTCTATACCCACTAGATCCTTTTTGTTTACCTCTTTTTAGTTATTGGGTCTTGGAAAATGATATCCCAAAGTAGGGTTCTTTGGGATGCCAAGTGCTTTGAACCAAAGAGATTGGAAGGTCTCAGAAATAGCCTAAGAAGTGGTCTCTTTCTGAACTTCCCCTGTCCTCTTCTCTCATGCCCCTCCATTTCCTCCAAAGCAGTCATTGAAACCAGAATTATTCTTCCTCAAGATGGGTCATAGAAACTAGCATCTTTCTTTTCCAACAAGCCATGAAACCTAGAAAGGTCACTCTCTCCTTTCTCCCCTCCCTCTCAAAGAGCCTCCATTCAAAGAGGTCTTGCCATATACTTTGAAATCTAACCACAGAGGCGAAGAACAATCTGAATTGACAGGCCTTGCTGTCAGGAAGGAAGGAAAAGAAGGAAATCTAACCAGAGAGGCAAAGAACAATCTGGATTGACAGGCCTTGCTAGGCTTCTTCTCTCAAGTTATTACTATTAGACCTTTGTCCAATTACGTTTCTACATGGCTGCACCTTCTTCATCATATATAAGCATAAAAATAGAGACTCTTCCTTGGCTCTTGGGGCTTTCCTTCCTAAAGCCTCCAGTGCTATCTAAAACTTTGGTGAAATACACTTGGTAGGCTTTTCTTTTGTTAACCTGTCTTTTGTTATAGGTGCACTGACCATCACCCTGAGGGTGGGTGAGGACAGGGTTACATCTTTTCTGCTCCTAGGCAAACGTAGAAAATGAATGAAAAAGTAGGAGGTAGTATAGGCAGCTCTTTGATTTTTGGCCATTCTTCTCCTTGGCTATTTATTGTAAGTCAAGTCTGGTCATCTCTATAGGTTTTTGTTATATTTTTGCTATGTCCTTTTTAGGTAAATCCATATGCAGCCACCTTAAAAAATTGCTATGTTTAACGCAAAGTAAAATCTCTGTTAGAATAGAATTTTTGGTAAGTTCATGAACCATGATTCTGCACTTTTATGACCAAAGCTAATTATTTTCCAAGAAAGATTTTGACTGAAGGCTTTAGTACTAGAAGTAATGATCAGATCTTAATATGCATTTAAAATACATTTAAAATTATTTTTAACTTAGTCACAGGCAACTAATATCTTTAACGAAAGAAAACTAGCAAGGTGTAAACACAATTTTAGTTCAAGATTTCACCAATGATTGTAATTATTGGCGATGTTGGCCAGTGCTCAGGCCTTTATTACTTCTTTAGCTGGATCAAATACACATAAATTTGAACTAAAAATGTATTTTTATTCTTTATATAATTTCCCTCATGCAAATTTCCTGTTTGTAGAGAAAAAAAAGGTACGACCCCCTTCAAAGTGTCATTTTCACAGAAATTAACTCAAATCCTCACAAATTTGCAAAGTTGCATGTAATCAGAGGCAATCCAGGCCCTTTCAGATCATTGCTGCACTTAGGAGCCCACTGAGCTCAAACCCTAGCCTGGTGTGGAGGTTGCAGACCTTTTTCTGATCTATACCAGCCCCAGGGTCTGAGTGGTCGAGTCTCTGCTTTTATGACAGAGCCACTTGCAGGCGAGATCATTTCTTCATTGTTCTGGTCTCGTCATTACTTCCTTTCTTTTGGGATAGTAGTGTCTCTGCTTTCAAGCTTCATTCATGCTAGAGTCACAGCCACTTTCTAGTAAAGTCCACACAGTGGTTCACCTCCACACCTGTTGCTGCGGCTGCCCCTTTTCAGACCCACATGATGGACTGATGCAGCAATAAACCCAATGTTGCTTTTCCACCGCCTAATTTTTTCTGCACAAACTGGGTAGTCCTCCTCTGGTTTTCTGACAATCTCCTAAATGGAGATGAAGCATATTAGGAAATGCATGGCCTTTGGGGATGGACAAAGTCCTGTGGGACCTCTTAAGCTTCCTTTTTATCTCCAGGATATTATGTGAAAAGTAACTATCAAATGTAAACCTAAAAGTTTGATACAAAGTAGGTGGTAAATAAGTGCTAGTTCCTGCTGCGGCCCAGCCTTACTTACACAGAGTGTAAGTACCTGGAGCTTTGCATACTGCATTCCCTCCTTTTCCAGTTTCTGAATTAAGTACCCAATTAAATAATTAAACTTTAACCCTTCTCTTTTGGGATGAACTTAGCATTGCGTTCATAATGTGGGCCCATCCAGAATAGATAAAAGTTGTCTCATTAACTTACTTAATACAACCCTTCACTAATTCTCACTATATTTGTCTAAATTTACGGAGTTTCCTGGATGTTCCATCAGCCCTGTCACCTCCTGAATCACATATTCTCAAAGAGTTTGAAGAATGGAGAGTGAGGTAAGGCTCATTTCTGGGACACTCTCCTCATTTTCTCAGGCAAGAGTCAGTGCTGGGTGTTTGCTTTCTGATTTTAGACTGGGAATGCTCAATCCAGTGTCCTCTTTAGTAGTGTGTGTTTATAGGTACAGGGTTGGGGGGGTCAGTTCTCTTTTCACCACCACCCCTGCTGTAGGGATGTAAAGACTCCTTTGTAGATTTTCCATTTCCAAATTAGGTGGTCACTACTTTTGTTTTTGTTTTGTTTTTGTTTAGTAGGCCAAGGCCGAATTCTAACACACCAGCCCCGGTGCATGTGGCTGGCACCCTAACCACTTAGCTGCAGATGCCCCAAGGTGATCATGACCTTTCTGTACCAGGAATAAAAGGGAACATGGCAATTTAAGAAGTGGTGGCTGGAACCTCTAGATATAGCTAGGGACTTCTCCCTGAGTGTCTGCTGTATCCAGAATAAGATATCCAGGTATGGAAGCCTAACGCTGTCCTCATCTAGCTAGCCAGCCAGCCAGCCATTTCTTCCATGATTAATACTTTACTAAGTAGCTACTGACTCCAGGCACTGTGCTTGGTACACAATAAGCTTTCAAGATATATTAATAAAAGAAGGAAAGAACGAAAACATTATGATGAGGAGTCAAAGAAGCTGTATCTAGGTGTGTTTTTTTCTCTGGCTTACCAGGCCAGTCTTCCTTATAGCTTTGTGCCGGACCCACAGTCTCCACCTGGGTGACAGCTCAATTATGTCTCTCCATCCCTTGAGCTATAAGTAATTGCCCTGAATATATATCTATCTATCTATCTATCTATATCTATATCTATATCTATATCTATATATATAGATAGATAGATAGATATATAGATAGATATACACATATATATTAATAAATTATTTGGACATATATATAAATATGTATAGTTTGAATATATATGTGAATATATATCATATATATTTATATACATATAAATTGTTTGTTTTTACAAAATTATCCACATTTTAACATAAGTAAAAATGTTTGCAAAAGAATCGAAGCATTTAGATTTGGATTTGTAGTGGAATCTGCAAATAAATTACTGGAAGAATTCCCCTTATTAAGTTTATTAGAAGTTGTGGATGATCATCGTTTCTGACTATAAGGATATTTGAATGGGAATTTTCACACAGAGTTCCATTCCCTTCCAAAAATTAGTCATGTTAT